>CAIGQZ010001492.1:27249632-27301289 GCA_903798205.1 Danio tinwini | reverse complement strand
ACACACACACACACACACACACACACACACACACACACACACACACACATCAAATAAATCTATGAAATATGTATTTATTAAAGAATGTTATTTAAATATATTATTGAACTTATAAAATAAGGTGAGATGAGCACATTCAGGGATTCAAACTTTAGTACAGACAAAACTGCATATTGAGAAATATGTAATGTCTTGTGTGAGATATCACACAAGACATTAGATAGACATCTGTTTCTAATTACATTGTCAATGTTGTAAACTAAGCAGCAAGACCAGCAGAGACAAATGGCTATTAATGTACACTTATTATAAACTTAAAAAAATACCTTTCAGCCTGTAAAATAAATTAATGAAAACCTCATGCAGACATTAAATCTGAAAGTGTACCTGCAGAGTGGGTGGTAGATGGGTTGGTCAATCTAGACACTATAAATGAAAGAACAGAAAAGAGAGCAGAGCAAACTCCTAACAAGAGGAGACACACTCATGGCCTATGAAACAGAGGATCAGGAGACTCAATACTGCTTTCCTGCCATCAACTCATCATGTGTCAAGGGGAAACGGTCAAATCATGAATACAATATCATGTATATGTTTTTTTCGTTGCTGTCAGCATGGACTGTGTTTCTAAACCTGCTGGTGATCATCTCCATCTCTCACTTCAAGAAGCTTCACACTCCAACCAACATGATTATTTTCTCACTGGCTTTGGCTGATTTGCTTATTGGACTTATTGTGATGCCTGTGGAGGCTGTCAAACTGATTGAGACGTGTTGGTACTTTGGAGACACTTTGTGTGAGCTGTTTATGATTATTATGATGTTAACTGTCTCATCGTCCATGTGCAATTTAGTTTTAATTGCTGTGGATCGTTATGTGGCTGTGTGTCACCCTTTACTGTACCAACGAAAAATAACCACAACTAAAACTTTAATAAGCATCTGTCTGTGCTGGCTTTTCTCTTCATCCTACAATGCTGGGTTTTTGATTAGTGACAGATATTTTGAAACCAGCCAAAGACAAAACGTTTGTTATGGAATGTGTTATTTTGCTGTAAGTTTTTCATGGCAGTTCACTGATCTGTTCTTTTCTTTTGTATTACCTTGTACCCTGATCATAACTTTATATTTGAGGATATTTTATGTTGCACATCAGCAAGTAAAGGTTATAAACTCTCTGATGAAGGGTGGTAAATGTGCAATGCAAGGATCTGTAAGGAGGAAATCCGAGAGCAAAGCTGCTCTGACATTAGGAATAATTGTGACAATTTATTTACTTTGCTACATTCCATTTTATATATTGCATATATTACCTGTAACCGGTACAATGATCTCTTCTTCCACCATGACATTTCTGATATGGAGTTTGTATGTTAACTCAAGTCTGAATCCACTTGTCTATGCTTTATTTTACAGCTGGTTTAAAATATCAGTTAAACACATCTTAACTTGTAAAATATTGTCCCCACTGTTAAACCATAAACTCTAGCATACAGTATGGCTTCTATGTTTAGTTTTATTGTTGATACATTCATTTACAGAGATAAAACAGTACTAAAAATAATGTTTGTTTAAAAAAAATCTTTACTTTTTTTTGTTTTTGTTTTTTTAGTTTTGTTAACATTTAATTTTTATTCAGTCAGTATTTTCTATTTTGCTTTCTTCAGTACATGAGTAGCATTAGGTTTGGTCAATAAGATGTTTTTTGGTTGAATATACTTGTCATATCTTTACTTGTTTAGTTACTTTTAGGATTATCATATTTATACATTTTCCTTTATATATGACATTAATTTGCCTGCATTATAAATCTGTGGCATCTAAATCTACTTTACATTTAGGGCTGCAGCTATTACTTTCATAATTGATTTTTACAAATTTTTCATAAATTCTGTCCTTTTATTAATTTCACATTAAAATGACGTACTGTGTGTTGCGAATATAAAAGATAGCTACATGTCAGTGTCCAGCATTTTGGTATAACATCAGTTGCTTCTTTTTGTGTGTGTCTTTTTTTTCTCTGAAGCTTTTCATTCATGATGTCTGTTGTTTCTGTCTGAAAAAAAAAATGGAAATATAATTTAATATAATCCAATATAGAAATGATAAAGTTTTTTTGTAACTAAATGTACGTAAATTGCTGATAATTAAATTTAACTGATTTAAAAAAATGTCTGTTTATGGAATGCTTGTGCAGTTTAGCTGGATGCACAAAAACATTGTGCATTGACAAAATTGTTTCCTGATGTCTACATATTGGGTACTGTATGTGGCTGAGGTAGACTAAATAAATCTCAATAGCGACTGGGGCAGCTTTGTGTGACTTGGGTCATCATGACCAAAAGCTATAATAATATATCTGTTACCTATAATCTATACTTTACTATACTATACATAGGGATGGGTATGGTTAAGGTTTTGACAGTATTACTACTTTTATCGATACCACTTATCGGTTCGGTACTTTAACGGTTGTCTTATCTGTACTTTTTGTATGTTTTTTTATTTGAACAAACAAACAAACAAATTGAACAGAATTAACAACACTTTGTGTAACAACACTATTATTACTTTTTTAATGTAAAATAAAACGAAACCAATAATTATAAGTGTGCGCGCACAGCCGAGAAATGTGAAGGCTTTTATACTAAGTTGCTCGCCTGAAGCATGAGAATTTCTCATGTGAGATTGCCATCTGTGCAGATGAATATCAAATATGGCAAATTAGAAAAGGTTGGTCGGTTAAATTATGCAACTGTAAGTAATGTTTATTCAGTAATAATTTTCCAGTACCGATAGCAGAACCGTTAACATCAGAGCTTATCGATACTTTGGTCTTTTATAATTCAACACAGATACCGATAAAGTACAGAGTTTTGGTACCCATTCCTAATTATACAAGATGCTTCTAGTTTTAGTTATTTTGTTCCATGTCTTTTGCCTTAAATACACAAAATTTGACTACCAAATTTCACATTATTATGAAAATTATCATTATCATTATGCAGCATCAGAGTGGGAGTGTCAGTCTGATCCAAAGACTGTATAAATGAAAGGAAAAAAAGGAGAGCAGAACAAACTCCTCTAACAGTACAAAACTCACTCATGGCCTATGAGACCGAGGATCAGGAGACTCAATACTGCTTTCCTGACATCAACTCTTCATGTGTCAAAGAAAAACGCTCCAAACATGAATACAGTATCATGTATGTGTTTTTTTCATTGCTGTCAGCATGGACTGTGTTTCTGAACCTGCTGGTGATCATCTCCATCTCTCACTTCAAGAAGCTTCACACTCCAACCAACATGATTATTCTCTCTCTGGCTGTAAATGATCTGCTTGTTGGACTAGTTGTGATGCCTGTAGAGGCCATCAAACTGATTGAGACATGTTGGTACTTTGGAGACACTTTGTGTGATTTGTTTTCGATAATCATGGGACTAATTGTTTCAACATCTATGTGTAATTTAGTTATAATTGCTTTTGATCGTTTTGTAGCTGTGTGTCACCCTTTACTGTACCCACAGAAAGTAACCACTACTAAAACTTTAGTATGCATCTCTATGTGCTGGATTTTCTCCTCAACCTACAATATGGGTTTTTTCCTTAGTGGTAGATATTTTGAAACCAACCAAACACCAGACATGTGTTATAGAAAATGTTATTTAGTAATGCGTTTTTCTTGGGTATTCACTGACTTGTTCTTTTCTTTTATATTACCTTGTACCCTGATCATAACTTTATATTTGAGAATATTTTATGTTGCACATCAGCAAGTGAAGGTTATAAACTCTATGATGAAGGGTGGTAAATGTGTATTGGAGGGTTCAGTGAAGAGAAAATCTGAGAGTAAAGCTGCTCTAACATTAGGAATAATTGTGACCGTTTATTTACTTTGCTACATTCCATTTTATATATTGTATATGTTATCTGTAACAGGTACTACAATCATTTCTTCTACCACAATGACATTTCTTATATGGACTTTGTATATCAACTCAAGCGTGAATCCACTTGTCTATGCTTTATTTTACAGCTGGTTTAAAATATCAGTTAAACACATCTTAACTTGTAAAATATTTTCCCCACTTTTAAGGCATAAACTCTAATGGTAGAATACAGATTTTATGTATATTGTTCATTTTGGAAGTGGACATTTTTAATAGAGGAAAAGTATACTAACCATGATCATTCCTAACTTTTTTTTTGACGTCTTGACATGGTCTTATTTTTATTTGTCTAAGATGACTTTTTGATCATTCAGATACATTATTTGTTTTGTTGATGCTTCTTTTACGTTCAGTGCATGTTTAATCTGCTGTATGTATAATCAACACTGTGCTCAACCATGGGATCAGTAGAGATAATTCACTTTAAGATTGTGTTTTTTTTGTGTGCCCATAGAACATTGTTTATGCATAAATTAACATTTCAGAGTATGTGGTCCTGGAGTTAAATTAATTTGTTCTCATTTTACAAAGTGTGTGTTAAGTTTTATTGAAGTAGGCCATGACACTCTTGTATTACCCGTCATGTACTGTAGAATGACATGTTGAAGTTAATTTAATTTTAACATGAAATTTTACCTGCTGATTTAGTTATTTTTATCATATTTTGGTTAAATATCTGTTTGAATTGTGCTATAAGAGCTTTTGATTAGGTATCTAGCCCAACTGTTTAATGCTGCTGAGAAGGGTTAAAAATACTATTACAGACAAACGTATATTTCAATAATAAGCAACCAAGATTGGAGAGAGTATGCTTATTTAGTCTGTTTTTAATGTAACATGATGCTTTTACACTGAAAAAAGTATTAAAAACCTAATGATAGTTTAATTTGTTATTCAGTTCTGGAGTGTAAAAGATCTTTATAGACATTTTGTCTGAGTTCACTTTCCTCTTTTTCATAAATTGTTTCATATGAAGACTGAGGTTTCTCATGACATGATACATGTCATGTCAATGTGCACACACTGCATTGTGTACTCATGCAAATGTGTTTTTTGGTTATCTTTTTAATAAATGATTACACAAAACCACATAACAATCAACATCAATTGAGTCTATATTACACAGAGTTATCAATAGGAGCAGCTCAAAAATAATTACAAAACAATTGACAGAATGTGTCCCTAAAATACAAACACTTCTCAATTACAGGGAGTGCAGAATTATTAGGCAAGTTGTATTTTTGAGGATTAATTTTATTATTAAACAACAACCATGTTCTCAATGAACCCAAAAAACTCATTAATATCAAAGCTGAATATTTTTGGAAGTAGTTTTTAGTTTGTTTTTAGTTTTAGCTATTTTAGAAGGATATCTGTGTGTGCAGGTGACTATTACTGTGCATAATTATTAGGCAACTTAACAAAAAACAAATACATACCCATTTCAATGATTTATTTTCACCAGTGAAACTAATATAACATCTCAACATTCACAAATATACATTTCTGACATTCAAAACAAAAACAAATCAGTGACCAATATAGCCACCTTTCTTTGCAGGGACACTCAAAAGCCTGCCATCCATGGATTCTGTCAGTGTTTTGATCTGTTCACCATCAACATTGCGTGCAGCAGCAACCACAGCCTCCCAGACACTGTTCAGAGAGGTGTACTGTTTTCCCTCCTTGTAAATCTCACATTTGATGATGGACCACAGGTTCTCTATGGGGTTCAGATCAGGTGAACAAGGAGGCCATGTCAATTGTTTTTCTTCTTTTAGACCCTTTCTTGCCAGCCACGCTGTGGAGTACTTGTACGCGTGTGATAGAGCATTGTCCTACATGAAAATCATGTTTTTCTTGAAGGATGCAGACTTCTACCTGTACCACTGCTTGAAGAAGGTGTCTTCCAGAAACTGGCAGTAGGACTGGGAGTTGAGCTTGACTCCATCCTCAACCTGAAAAGGCCCCACAAGCTCATCTTTGATGATACCAGCCCAAACCAGTACTCCACCTCCACCTTGCTGGCGTCTGAGTCGGACTGGAGCTCTCTGCCTTTTACCGATCCAGCCACGGGCCCATCCATCTGACCCATCAAGACTCACTCTCATTTCATCAGTCCATAAAATCTTAGAAAAATCAGTCTTGAGATATTTCTTGGCCCAGTCTTGACATTTTAGCTTGTGTGTCTTGTTCAGTGGTGGTCGTTTTTCAGCCTTTCTTACCTTGACCATGTCTCTGAGTATTGCACACCTTGTGCTTTTGGGCACTCCAGTGGTGTTGCAGCTCTGAAATATGGCAAAACTGGTGGCAAGTGGCATCTTGGCAGCTGCACGCTTGACTTTTCTCAGTTCATGGTTCATTTCTCAGTTTATTTTGCACCTTGGTTTTTCCACACGCTTCTTGCGACCCTGTTGACTATGTTGAATGAAACGCTTGATTGTTCGATGATCACGCTTGAGAAGCTTGGCAATTTTAAGAGTGCTGCATCCCTCTGCAAGATATCTCACTATTTTTGACTTTTCGGAGCCTGTCAAGTCCTTCTTTTGACACATTTTGCTAAAGGAAAGGAATTTGCCTAATAATTAAACACACCTGATATAGGGTGTTAATTTCATTAGACCACACCCCTTCTCATTACAGAGATGCACATCACCTAATATGCTTAATTGGTAGTAGGCTTTCGAGCCTATACAGCTTGGCGTAAGACAACATGCATAAAGAGGATGATGTGGTCAAAATACTCATTTGCCTAATAATTCTGGACTCCCTGTAGTTTGATGCTCTGTATTGCCATTGCAACAAGGCTAACAAGCAAATCAGTTACAGCCAGAGAGCGGATAATAATATTTGTTGAATTGTGAAGCTTCTTGAAGTGAGAAAAACAGTCCATGCTGACCGTATTAAAAATAATAATGTTATGTTAATGTGTGGAGTATTTTTCCGTGACATGATGAGGTGGCAGGAAAGCAGTATTGAGTCTCCTGATTTCGCCTGCTGTGTAATGACAATTATTTTATTTATATATTCTTTTATTGCATAATACAACCATCTAAGAGTGTTTGTAGTCAGTACTTCTACACCACTAAAAGCATGCTCAAATTTTTAATAAGCAGATTAAAGATTTGATTTAGAATACTCGAGTTATTCATTGTCCAGATATTAAACGATAAGCCATATGTTTGAGAAAAATAAATATATCTGAAACTTTTATTCTGTAAAAAGTTGCTTCTGCCCAATACACTTGCATTGCACTTTACAATATACAGGCATATTCAAAATGAAATAATCATTAACCTGGTTGCATAATTACTGTTAGCATGGATTGTTTTTCTAATGTGCTGGTAATCATTGCAGAACTGGAGAGTACTGTCCAGCTGCAGGACCAGGACAATGAGACTGGACCATGACCCCAGGATGGTTCAATCACCCCCAGCTTGAGCATCTTTTAGATTTCCTCTTCAATGGTATACTGACGGTCCTCTGGGACTTGATAGGGTCGTTGCATGATGACAACTCCAGGTGGCATTTGGATGTTGTGTTGGTGTGGCCAGGGATATCTGAGAACACATCCTGGAACTGACTGACCAGGTGTCTCAGTTTCGTCTTCTGGGTTTCAAACCACATATTGCACTAGAAAAGCACTTTTGCAGATAAGCATCCCCTCCCACGCAAGTCGAATGCCAAAAGTCTCGAATATCTGTGGCTTCATCACAAATTTGCATGACAAATTTTCTAATATACATGTTAAGCCATTGAGCAGTCATGTTCATTAAGATCTACTTTTCTGCATAGCTTCTTATTCTGTCTCTAAGGGTGTGCCTTGTCACCCTGCAAAGAAAGCTCTTTTTGGATATCTTGTCCTTTTGGTCATGACCTAAAGCTATAATAACATATGTTACTTATAATCTATTCTTTACTGTATTATAGTATACTATTATCTTATATATTACTAATTCCATTCTCAATGTTGTAAACTAAACAGCAAACCACCAGAGACAGATACTTATTAAAATTTTTGTCTTATTAAATGTATTGTGTCCCATGTCTTTTGCCTTAAAGACCACCAAATTTGAAATTATGATGAAAATTATCATTATTATAATTATGCAGCATCAGAGTGGGTGGTAGATGGGTTGGTCATTCTGATCCAGACACTATAAATGAAAAGACAGAAAGGAAAGCAGAACAAACTCCTAACAGGAGGAGACTCACTCATGGCCTATAAGGCAGAGGATCAGGAGACTCAATACTGCTTTCCTGACATTAACTCATCATGTGTCAAGGGGAAACGATCCAAACATGAATACAATATCATGTATTTGTTTTTTTCACTGCTGTCAGCATGGACTGTGTTTCTGAACCTGCTGGTGATCATCTCCATCTCTCACTTCAAAAAGCTTCACACTCCAACCAACATGATTATTCTCTCTCTGGCTGTTGCTGATCTGCTTGTTGGCCTTATTGTGATGCCTGTGGAGGCCATAAAACTGACTGAGACATGTTGGTACTTTGGAGACACGTTGTGTGACCTGTTTATGATAATCATGGGACTAACTGTTTCCGCATCTATCTGTAATTTAGTTATAATTGCTGTTGATCGTTATGTGGCTGTTTGTCATCCTTTAATGTACCCACAGAAAATAACCACAACTAAAACTTTAATAAGCATCTCTTTGTGCTGGCTTTGCTCATTAACCTACAATGCTGGGTATTTGATTAGTGGTAGATATTTTGAAATCAACCAAAGCCCAGGCACGTGTTATGGAAAATGTTACTTAGTAATAAGTTTTTCATGGGTATTCACTGACCTGTTATTTTCCTTTTTATTACCTTGTACTCTGATCATAACTTTATATTTGAGGATATTTTATGTTGCACATCAGCAAGTGAAGGTTATAAACTCTATGATGAAGGGTGGTAAATGTGTATTGGAGGGTTCAGTGAAGAGAAAATCTGAGAGTAAAGCTGCTCTAACATTAGGAATAATTGTGACCGTTTATTTACTTTGCTACATTCCATTTTATATATTGTATATGTTATCTGTAACAGGTACTACAATCATTTCTTCTACCACAATGACATTTCTTATATGGACTTTGTATATCAACTCAAGCGTGAATCCACTTGTCTATGCTTTATTTTACAGCTGGTTTAAAATATCAGTTAAACACATCTTAACCTGCAAAATATTTTCCCCACTTTTGAAGCATAAACTCTAATGGTAGAATACAGATTTTATTTATATTGTTCATTTTGGAAGTGGACATTTTTAATAGAGGGAAAACCTGCCATAGGCCTGCCATAGGCTTACTTTTATTTGGCCAAGATGACTTTTTGAACATTCAGATAAGTTATTTGTTTTGTTGAAGCTTCTTTAACGTTCAGTGCATATTTTATCTCCTATATGAATAACCAACACTTTGATCAACCATGGGATCCGTAGAGATAATTCACTTTATATTTGATTGTTTTTTTATTGTTCCCATAGAACATTGTTTTTGCATAAATACACATTTCAGAGTATGTGGTCCTGACTTTGAGTTCAGTTAATTTGTTCTCATTTTACAAAATGTGTGTTCAGTTTTATTGAAGTAGGCCATGACACTCTTGTATTACCTGTCATGTTCTGTAGAATGACGTGTTGAAGTTAATTTAATTTTAACATGAAAATTACCTTCTGATTCTTTTTTTTTTAATCTTTTGTATGTTAAATATATTTTTGAAATTTGCACTGCAATTGTGCTACAGAAGAGGCATTAGGGTTTGTACAACAAACTTTTAATGCTGCTGAGAGGGATAAAAAATGCTATTACAGCAAAAAGTATATTTCAATAATAAAGAACTAAGTTTGGTGAGAGTATGCTTATTTAGTCTGTTTTTAATGTAACATGATGTTTTTACACTGAAAAATAATTAAGAAACCTAATGATAGTTTAATTTGTTATTCGGTTCTGGAGTGTAAAAGAACTTTATAGACGTTTTTGTCTAGTTCGAGTTCACTTTCCTCTTTTTCATAAATTGTTTCATATGAAGACTGAGGTTTCTCATGACTTGATAAATGTCATGTCAATGTGCACACACTGCATTGTGTAAATGTCATCATGCAAATGTGTTTTTTGGTTTTCAATAAATGGTTACACAAAATCACGTATTAATCAATTGATTCTATATTGAACAGAGTCATCAAGAGGAGCAGCTTAAATATAATTACAAAACAATTGACAGAATGTGTCCCTAAAATACCAGCATCTCTTAATTAGTTTGATGCTCTGTATTGCCATTGCAATAAGGCTAACAATTAAATCAGTTACACCCAGAGAGTAAATAATCATATTTGTTGAAGCTTCTTAGAGTGAGAGATGGAGATGATCACCAGCAGGTTCAGGAACACAGTCCATGCTGACCATATTTAAAAAAGAAATTTAAGTTATATTAATGTGTGGAGTATTTTTCTGTGACATGATGAGTTAGCAGGAAAGCTGTTTGCTCAAGTTTTAAATTTGCAGCTACTGATTAAAGATTCAATTTAGAATCCTCAAAATATGAAACCATCCATAAGTGATAAGTTTGAGAAAACGAAATATATTTGAAACTTTTACTTCAGTTGCTTCTGCCTAGTACACTTACGTAGCACTTTACAATATAGGTATTTTCAAAATGACAATCATTTACCTGGTTGCATTATTACTGTTAGCATGGGTACTATTTTGGAATCTAGACACAGTCCAAGAGCACTGACATCCGGTGAAAGACAAAAGTAAAAGCAGTATTTCAGTTTCAGTCTGTCAGTTACTGGTAACATTACCCACTGACAGTGCTCATTTGGAAAGTGCACCGATTGTGCCACAGACAAACATTCATATGAAGTCAGGATTGCTGTACTGTAGGTGCATCAGTAACCACAAACATGTTTCAAAAACTTTATTTGTATTTAGTTATTTAGGAGACCCTCTTATCCAAAGCAACATACAAATAAGGATAATCGAAGCACTCACAGGTTACCAGAGAGCAGTGATATATAATTATCGTGAAACGTCTCAGTTGGTTTAGATTTCTTTTTATTTAATCGGACAAACAGAAACAATACAGCAAAGGAATAACTACTAATTGCTATTACAATGGGGCAATCACACTTACAGGTATTCTGAGAGGAATATAAGTAATACATGGGTAAATGTGAATTTGGTGCTTCCACTAAAATCTCTCAGAATAATTTGCAAACACATGGTGAATTAATGCATACAGTGTGATTAACGTATATCAGTCTACACAAGCAACTGATCTGCACATGAAAAGCACATGCAATTTAATTCAAAATCATTTCCAAACATTTCAGTATTTGTATTCATTCATTTAAGATTTTATAATTATAGTGCACTTGGGATTTGCTTTTCAGTGAACATGACAATATAATGCTTGATTTGAGCACAGAAGAGATAGTAGCACCCTCAGTCTATTTTTTAGTGAAACGTGTATTTTACTGTTTAATCATGAATGACATTCAGTTAAAAATATCCATGAGAGAGGATGCTGGCTGAAGTATGCGTAGAGTTATAATGCATTTAACTGATATTTTAAACCATTTGTAAAATAAAGCATAAATTAGAGGGTTTAGACCACAACTAACAAACAAAGTCCATGTTAGAAATGTCATTGTAGTAGAAATGGTTGCAGTCATTTTTGTTAGAGAACAGATGTAGAAAGGAATCCAGCAAAACAGATAAACGGTCACAATGATTCCTAATGTCAGGGCAGCTTTACTTTCTGATTTCCTTTTTGTTGAACCCTCTACTGCACATTTACCAACCTTCATCAGAGAGTTTATAACTTTTACTTGAAATTGTACAATGTAAAATATTCTCAAATACACAGTTATAATCACAGTACAAGGAAGTAGGAAGGAAAATATTAAATCAGCTAATCTCCAAGCAGGACTAAACATAACAGTGCACTGTCCATAACACAGTGTTTTGTGTGAGATTTGAAAATATCCATTACTAATTACATATTCAATATTGTAAACTGAACAGCAAAACCAGCAGAGACTGATGCTTATTAAAGTTTTAGTTGTAGTTATTTTTTGTGGGTACAGTAAAGGGTGACACACAGCAAAATAACGATCAAGAGCAATTAAAACTATATTGCTCAGAGATGCAGAAAGCAGCAACCTAACAGTGATTACATAAAGTCCACAGAAAGTGTCTCCGAAGTACCAACATGTCTCTGTTTGTTTGATACCCTCAATTGGTATCACAATAAGACCAGTAAGCAGATCAGCCACAGCCAGAGAGAGAATAATCATGTTGGTTGGCGTGTGAAGCTTCTTGAAATGAGAGATGGAGATGATCACCAGCAGGTTCAGAAACACAGTCCATGCTGACAGCAATGATACTAACAGGTAAATGATATTGTATTCATGTTTGGAGCGTCTTTCCTTGACACATGATGAGTTGATGTCAGGAAAGCAGTATTGAGTCTCCTGATCCTCTGTCTCATAGGCCATGAGTGAGTCTCCTCCTGTTAGGAGTTTGCTCTGCTCTGCTTTTTTCCTTTAATTTATAGAGTGTCTGAATCAGACTGACCAACCCATCTACCGCCCATTGTGATGTTGCATAATGAATAATGCATTTTAGTTTGTTGTCCTAAATGGTTCAATTTTGGGCCTGTATAGTAGTCATCTTTTTTTTTATTCTATCTTGTATGTCATCTGGCTATGAATCAAGACAAAATACTGAGAAGTACCAAATAATCTCTGATATTGTGTGCTGTTTTCTTTTGCAGTGATATTTTGGTTGTCTTGGCACCATTAGTGTGAACTATATTTGCACAGGCCATATTTTAAATGGCTACAACTGATTCCATGTAATAATTCATAATTCATCAATGTAATGTCATAATTTATCTGTTTTGTCACATTCAGGTTGTCTAAACTTCAAGGTAACTGTTGGTATATTAGCAACAGCCAGCCAACTACAACTACTTTCACTATATATGGTATTATAACTCAACAGAAGTGGGGGGCAAGAACACATCAAGGGATTTGAACATTAGTACAGACAAAAGTGTATATTTAGAAATGTGTGATGTTTTGTGTGATATTTTAAAATATCTGTTACTAATGACATTTTCAATGTTGTAAAATAAACAGCAAAACCAGCAGAGACAAATGTAAGGATGAAAAATCCTTATTAGGGATTTTTGCAAATTACATTTCATGCAGTGTGTAATAGTGTGTTCACACCAGATGCGCATAAAGCGCCAAGTGCGAGTTGTTTACATGTTAAGTCAATGCAAGGATGCAAATAGACATCATAAATAGGATGTCAGCCAATTAGCAAGAAAGCTGTAGTCACTGGGCAGACAGAAGCTCTGCCCATGATGCGAATTCGTGTTTATTTTGAAGTGAATTTTATGCGTGAATGAAGCAAGTAAACTCAAAGTTCACACATCTATCATGATTTATTTGCACGATCCACTTCTGGTGTGAGCACAGCATAACAGAAGGTAAAGACAAAATGCAGACCTTAAATCTTGAAAGTATGTTTTTATATTACTCAAACAAAAGAGTCCACACAATCAAATCATTAAAATTGGTAGTTTACAGTTCCATTTCATGTTGATGTCAATATGCAGAGTGCCTGTCCACACAGAGCCTAGAAAACCCCTCTCCCTTAAACACTAGCTGTGTCTCATTTCAGAGGCTGCATCTTCCGAAGGTGAGTCCTTCGAAGTCCACACAGGCTGAACCGAGCATTTTGAACTGAGAGATCCAGCCTACAGAGGACGGATCCCTTCACCAGGCAACCGTAATAGCTGCTGTTAATAAGCGATGATAATGACTTTTTTCAAAGTGATTTTAAAACTTATTTTAAGCGATCTGAAGGCAAAACAAATATATTTCTTTTGATCCATATGTACACAAAAAATGTAAATGTCTATAAAAACATTCTTTAGTAAGACATGTCATACAGTTTTTTTTTTTTTTTTTACATGTTTTAATATCCAAGTAAAATTAACTTCATACATTTAAACCAGAGTTTTCTTTTAAAAGCATCCTGCCATTATCAACGCGCAATGAATCTTGGGACGTTCGAAGCCACGAGGGATCCACCGGTTGTGTCCTTCATTACCTGGAAAAGAAGGATGCATTTTGAGGCTGAGTATGAAGGAGCCTTCAAATTTTTTATTTTAAATGAGACAGCCTTCGTCGCGCCATAATGAAGCAGCGCACTTCGAATGCATCCTTCGGAGAATGCAGCCTCTGAAATGAGACACAGCTACTGTATCAGATTCCAGTGGATTGCATCATCTTGCAATTACAATGTTTGTCTGTTTATTTTTAACTGCCAAAAGGCTGTGAGGACTCAATGGTAAAGATAATTTACACAACAATATACTACAGTTTTATAGATGGTTATTGCAGAAAGGTAAACAGCAGCGCAATACACTCCCTTTTTGTGTTTACGCTTTAATAAGTTAAAATTTAAACCATATTGTCTTTTAATACACTGAATAAGTATTGGACAAATGTACTGAGGGTTTCTTTTGGGACTCATAATTCAAGTAAAAAATAAATGCATTTGACAATGAAAGTGTGTTTAACCTTGCATGCATGTCAACGTGATGTTGGGGCCGCAAAACCAAATTGGCAATTTTATATAACCAATTTTTTATAATTCATAATACAGACCATTTAAAGTTTTAGTTGGTATTTTTTTAAAGCAAGGTTATTAGTTCTATGTATTTTGGCTTATATGTACAGCAATATTAAATTAAAGTTTTAAATTATGAAAATAATTATCATTATTATGTTACTATACAGCATCATAGTGGGCAGGAGAGAGGTTGGTCGGTCTGATCCAAACACCATATAAAAAGGACAGAAAGGAGAGCAGAACAAACCCCTAACAGGAGGAGACTCCATCATGGCCTATGAGACAGAGGATCAGGAAACTCAATACTGCTTTCCTGACATCAACTCATCATGTGTCAAGGGGAAACGTTCCAAACATGAATACAATATCATGTATGTGTTTTTTTTTTTATTGCTGTCAGCATGGACTGTGTTTCTGAACCTGCTGGTGAACATCCCCATCTCTCACTTTAAGAAGCTTCACACTCCAACCAACATGATTATTCTCTCTCTGGCTGTGGCTGATCTGCTTGTTGGACTCATTGTGATGCCTGTGGAGGCCATCAAACTAATTGAGGCGTGTTGGTATTTTGGAGACACTTTCTGTGGACTGTTTTTGACAATTATGGCACTGCTTGGCTCTACATCTCTTAGTAATTTAGTTTTAATTGCTGTTGATCGTTATGTGGCTGTTTGTCACCCTCTACTGTACCCACAGAAAATTACCATCACTAAAACTAAATCTGTCTCTGCTGGGTTTTTTCTTCAGCTTACAGCACTGTTGTTATAGTTCAAAATAAACATTCTGACAGTTCACAGAGAACAGATTGGTGTTATGGAAAATGTAGCTTTAATCCTAGTTTTATTTACATTTGTCATTAATGAGATTAATTATTACTTTCTGTTACCTTGTACTGTGATCGTCACTGCATATATGAGGATATTTTATGTAGCTTTTAAGCAAGTGAAGGTTATAAACTCTCTGATGAAGGGTGGTAAATGTGTAACGGAGGGTTCAGTGAAGAGGAAATCTGAGCCCAAAGCTGCTCTGACATTAGGAATTATTGTGACAGTTTATCTGCTTTGCTTTTATTGGACCTATATTTGTCCTTTCGGTAGGACTAGCAAGGAGACTATAAATGGCCGTGTCTGGTTTCCTCTCGCAACTGCCTGTTTATGCTGTCTACATATTTGACAGAACATTTTACATATTTACATTGAATTTTATTTGGGCAGAGTGAGAGCGTGAGACAGCTGAAAAGCATGTACAGGGCTTGAAATGAACTCTTTTACTTGGAAGCACTTCAAAAATTTAGGAGCACCCAACAAAAATGAATGAGCATCACTGCAAATTGTATAATAACGGATTTATTGTATTTGAAAACAACAATTAGGACTAACAAAAATCAGAAACAACTATAACTAATTTTGTGATGACTTATATTGATATTTGTGCGATAATTCTAAAATGAATGTCTAATCATTTAAAAATATTACTGATGATGATGATGTCAATAATACTAACAATTAATAAAATAACATTTCTCATTATCATGCTGCCTTAAATGTGCTTGAATGTGAGTTATCTGCTATTTAAAGTCATACTGTTACTTTATAAAAAAAATAAATCTGCGGTTTGCATTAAACAAAAATGAATCATTGCAATAAGAAATGTCCATTTTGCACTATTGTTTTTATACGCATGTCAGTTTAATAAAAAAATTATGTTTCTGCTACAACACAAATGTACGATTATAATAAATCATTCAATTCAATGCTGAAAGCTGCAAACTAAATAGAAAAATGATATGCATGTCAAGAAAGAACGGACAAAAGGAAGAAAAGTCTAAATTCTACCACTCTTTAAAGGTTTTGGTTTTAGCTTGTGTCATTTTAAATGCTCAGTCTTGTTATGCTCTAATTTACATTTTTCTGTGTTTGTGGAAAAAAGCAGGTGAGTCAGCCGACCCAATATATGAGCAGGCAAAGCAGGATTCTCGTGATGACCACCACCGGCGCAATACCGTTCTTTGATATGAGTCACAGTTTCACTTTAAACTTAAAGGCGAGATTCTTTGGCGATGTTTTACAGTGTTAAATACTACATTTAGTGGCCATTTGCGTGGAACACGCAGTGAATGCAACGCATCGAGATTCGGGCCATTACACAGCTGATCCACTCTGAGTCTTTCTGCACTCCGAAAACACTCGGTTGATCTCAGCTGGTGGATCAACATTAACCACATGATTGCTCTCATCAGCGCCATTATTTGTAGCTTTGGGTGGGTTTGCAAACCTGTGTACTTTTCATCACGTCTTCCTTAAACTTCAGCCGTTTGCATTACCCGCTGTCACAAAAGCTCTGTTATCTGACAGCGTAAACCCTTAAGTGGTTGACAGCTGATATGAACCGATATAGCAGCAGGAAAGAGCTGCAAGGTGGCGATGGTTGCGAGCTGGAAGGCCAGACGGGCAACATTCAAGACTTCACACCCATAGAGAGAAAAAAACTGTACTTTCATTGCACTGCGTGTTTCTTGCAGAAATAATCCCCGGCCCTACACTGGGAAGAAAGTGGTTTTGCCAATCTTCAGGTGACCCGTCTCAGAGATGCTGCACAGTCCATTACTAAACTTAGCATCACCCTGGATAGGGTGTCATCTTTCCACAGCATGCTCGATGCGGCCACTTAAGCCGGGGCTCTGGGGTGGCAGTGAAGCATATTTGCAAGCTGTTGGGCGGATGCATTTAGTGAAGAGTAGCTAGAATGGAGCTTACCGGTTGCTAAGAAATCTTCTAAGATCATTGGTAGAATGCACTCAGGCCACTCTTTTCATCATCAAAAACTCCTTGGTAGCGTCTCTAACAGCCTTGTTAAATAGCCCAGTGTGGGATATGGGGGTGTCAAGAAGGTGAACTTTGTCTAGGGGTGGCATTACTGAACCACAGTTTGGGCATTCCCCTCCCTAGGGCACAAGCAGCTGATTTAAAGAGCATCATCAGCTGCTGTGCGGAGGTCCTTGCACAGCTTGGCCCAGCACCATAGGGAATGATTGTGATATAGGGGTTGAGGACAATGGGGGCAGGGGCTCGAGAACCAGGCGGCGAAAACACCCTCCTGTACTTCAAAGACAGGGATAGAGGATGTGCTCTACATGGGACCCATTTAGTTGGTCTGGCTGCTGAGTTGGAGGCTCACTTTCAACCCAACCACTGAAGCTGCCTAGGAAAGCATATCTATCATGATACTGGGTGGACTCAGTGGTTTCCTCCAAACTCGATGACTCAGTCTCTTATGCCACGATGGACATCTGGTCATCGCTGTCATTAAACGAGAGTGCGACCATCCTGGAAGATAATCCACCACCCACATTTGACTGACCAGCCGACTGACTAACAGCAACATGTGCAAAATAATTCCATATTTCGATTTGTGAATCAGCTCTGTCCATAAGCTGTGGGTGGTGATAAAGTGGACCAAAATATTCATTTAACATTTTGTCACTATGAAAGCAGGAGAGTGTCTGAGAGAAAAAAAGCACAGTTTAACATGCACTCAATGTGCCATTGCAGCAGCGGGCTGCCCCCACACTTAAAAGTACCATGGCAAAAGAGCCATGGTATTGCGATACCATTGTAGTACTGGTATATCATGCAACACTGCAGACGACAAATAAATGCTTTTAGAGCTGTTATTGCCAGTACTAACTTATTGTTTCTTTGTCATTTTATAATTGATGTTAACAAATAAAATTAAAGCTAAAAAAAAAAAACTGGATCCTGATTGTAATATAATTCCAGGTACGCTATGCATTTTTACTATTCTCATTTTAAATTTTGTTTCTATTGTCATTATATATAAATAGTTGGACATTGTCCATTGTCTTCATTTTTGGCTTTTCTGCTCAGCAATTTGCCTACCGTGTTTGTTTATTTTGAAAATGATAATTATTCATTATGCGTCATCAAAATGGGCGGTAGATAGGTCTGTCAGTCTGATCCAGACACTGTATAAATAAAAGGACAGAAAACACAGAAGAATAAACTCCTAACAGGAGGAGCCTCACTCATGGCCTATGAGACAGAGGATCAGGAGACTCAATACTGCTTTCCTGACATCAACTCATCATGTGTCAAGGAAAAACGCTCCAAACATGAATACAATATCATGTATGTGTTTTTTTCATTGCTGTCAGCATGGACTGTGTTTTTGAACCTGCTGGTGATCATCTCCATCTCTCACTTCAAGAAGCTTCACACTCCAACCAACATGATTATTCTCTCTCTGGCTGTAACTGATCTGCTTATTGGACTTATTGTGATGCCTGTTGAGACCATCAAACTGATTGAGACATGTTGGTACTTTGGAGAAACCTTCTGTGGACTGTTTATGATAATCATGGGGCTGATTGGCTCTACATCTCTTAGTAATTTAGTTTTAATTGCTGTTGATCGTTATGTGGCTGTATGCCACCCTTTAATGTACCCACAGAAAATAACCATGACTAAAACATTAGTAAGTATCTGCCTCTGTTGGTTATTTTCCTCTACTTACTCCACTGTTTTTGTAGTCAGCAACAAATATTTTGACACTTTAAACAGAACAGATGTGTGTTATGGCATGTGTACCTTAAATCTTAGTTTTACTCACATTATCATTGATGAGATATATTGCTTTATGTTGCCTTGTGTTGTGATGATCACAGTGTATTTGAGGATATTTTATGTTGCTATTAAGCAAGTGAAGGTTATAAACTCTTTGATGAGGGGTGGTATGAAAAGTTCAGTTAAGAGAAAATCTGAGCACAAAGCTGCTCTCACATTAGGGATTGTTGTGACTGTCTATCTGCTTTGCTTTATTCCATACTATTTATTGTCTGTTATGGGTTTCTCTTCTGGTACAATGACATATCTGTTGTGGACTTTGTATGCTAATTGTGTTGTAAATCCTCTTATATATGCTTTATTTTACCGCTGGTTTAAAATATCAGTTAAACACATCTTAACTTTAAAAATATTGCAGCCAGCATCGTCACTCTTGGACATTTTTACAGATAAATAAATTTTCTCCCATAATGAAGTCTGGGAAC
Source organism: Danio tinwini (assembly GCA_903798205.1). Lineage (NCBI taxonomy): Eukaryota > Metazoa > Chordata > Actinopteri > Cypriniformes > Danionidae > Danio > Danio tinwini. The sequence continues at coordinate 27,281,613 of CAIGQZ010001492.1, read as the reverse complement.
TTTGTCATACAAACAAATCATTATTTAATCTTAGCTTGCAAGGAGTTACAAATAACTGGTAGTCAAGTAACTGAATAGCTTTAATTTTATATACATTTTTTATGTAAATAGTTGCATAAAAGCTTCAACGGCATAAAAAAAACTATACTTAGAAGTACTGTGCTCTGTACTCAGTGCTGTTTGAGCTTTTTTTAATTAATTTTTTGCTTAATTTATTTTAACATTAAAAATTGAGTTTTGTTCATGTTTTTGATGTCACATGTTGTAGTAGTATAGATCATAACAGCAAGGGTCACGCTGTGATTAATTAATACAGTTTTTCAAAGACTTCAGATAGCCATGCACCCAACGTTGAATAAGTAATATGGCATAGCAATATACATTTTGCAAACAACATTTTTACTGAGACACAATTTAAATGTGCATTTCATGACAGTAAAAAATTCTGATCTTTGTCAAGCACCATTGCTGATGACACACCTGATAATAAATTAAGCAGGCCCTAGCTGTGCCATTATGTGAGTAAAATAATGACAGAGACACACCAGATCATCTCTCACTGTCAGTCAGCAAACACCTATGAACTACATGACATTTCAAAAGTTCTAGGATACATGGGTTTTATTGCTGATGTGTATTCATCATTAGACGGTAGACCCAAACAATTTGTGACTTGTTCTAAAGTGGGCAGAATAATATAATAGAAAACAGATTTCATTACTGGAACAAATGAGCTCAAAAATAGCATTTGGTAAACACACAAACATAATTGTGATCACATAATTGCAAAGATTTCTGCACAAAAAGTAGTGTTTTGTAAAGGATACACAAGAAAAAATACCCTCCTATCTATTCTTTATTTTACACTGGTTTAAAATAGCATTGATGTTATATAATAACAACTTTATATAATAACAGTAATGTTAAACACAACTAAACGTTTAAAATATTTACTATTGGACATTTTTGCTGTGTGATTTAAGTCTTTATTTAATTTTTTATGAAAACAAACAAATATATAATATGCCTTTAATAAATTAGCACAGAATCAGGACCAACTTGAAGTACAGCATGTAAGGTATTTTTAGATACTTTAAATGTGCCCTATAAAGAAAATCTATACTAGGTCTAGTTAAATAATGAGAGTTCAGTAAATGGAAATGGCCATACCATGAGCCTCAAATGCCGGTTTCTTTGTTCTCATGTAAATTCTGAAAAAAAAAAAAACAGGCCTCTCAGAACACTATACAGACCGTTGCATTGATCATAGGGCTATTCATTAGCACACCTTGAGTAGCAGCATCAGAACGTGTCAACCAAAACACAAACTGATCTATTGCACACAGGATCATTAATATGCACACCCCAGGCTGTTTGATTGGACACAACATTTCCTAGTGAGATTACAACAATAATAATTTTCTTCCCTTATTCTTAAATTTATCTGAGCTTATATGAAACTTTTTATGTATGCGGGACTCTTATTTTAGATACAAAAGATGCAACAAAGCCAGCCATACCAGATAGTTTTCTATGTCTTGCTAAACAGTGACTCCAAGCCATCTTTTTAAATGTGCATCAAGATTCAAACTGCATTATATATGTATAAAACATTTATTCAGCTGCACCTCGAAGAGGCATAAGGTGTTTAATTGTATGTTTTATTAAGTTATGTTTATTCTGAAATTTGCTATGTATGTTTGTACTGAGGCAATGAACAAAGACTCTGGAGTATAAGGCTACGTTCACACTGCAGGCAAATGTGGCCCGAATCTGATCTTTTTGCCCATATGTGACTCAGGTCTTGACAGTGTTAACAGCCCAAGCCGCATGGACTCCGACCTTTTTAGTTCAGATTTGTGCCACTTTCATATGTAGTCTTAAATCAGACACAGATCTAATGTTTTGCAATGCGACTGCAGTGTAAACGGTTATGTCGGATTTCATGTGACTTTTACATAATCTTTGAGCGACAAACGTCATCATTCTGTGCTACAAACATCATCTACACCTCTGCAGCATAGTAGAATAACACAGGGCGATTACCACAGAAAGTTGATTTTGAAGGCAAAACTGGTGCTTGTTAACCACTCTGGTTAAAGATCGGGTCACGGGATGATCGCAATGCTAAAGAGCGTCGGGGGTGTTGCGGAAAGGGGCTCCATGCACAAAGGAGGAGGGGGCACTTGCATTTTAAGAACGAACATCATCTCAGAGCGAATAAAGGGCAGGAGCTCAAGCACCCAAACCCCCCATCTGCACTTGTCTGTTGTTTATAACAAAGTAAAATAAAATAACTGCAAACGGAGATAAACCAACTCCGCCTTCACAGTTCAGTCTGCGGCTGCTCATTAACCCTTGATGAGTTCACTACACCGGTGGTCAGACAGACGCGCGCCACGGTTGTCATAAATCACAAATGATCAGTGTTTTCAATCACAAGGGACTCTTTTTAGGTTTCAAATGCCGAAATACACATTAGTAGAAGCAGAACAACCCTTTACAGTTCATGTAATACACCACGGTTGTCTGTGAAAAGGGCAATAATCATTTTAAGCATAATCTGACAAAGTGCTCCTTACCGTATACACATTGTGTGCATAACTAGACTTTTTTTGTTGTCCGTAACTATACTTCTGCGCATGCGGGTCAGTTTACGACCATGATCTGTTCACACTGCAAATCTGATATTGGCCACATTTATAACAACAGTGTGCACAGCTAGACAAAAAAATCAGATCTGAGAAAAAAATCAGATTTGAGCACTAAGCCTCGTAGTGTGAACGTAGCCTAAGTGTGCACTTAGTATAAAATGCATGTTTGAGAATAGTGTTAACCACTTGGCGCTTAATGTCATTTTTCTGAGGTGAATGAACAGGAATACACTTTATTAAACATCATTTGTTTTACATTATAGCTTCTAAATATGAAACAATAGATCTGTCTGTCCCTCTTATTGATTTAATTATAATTTAGCCTATATTTTATCCACAACAAAATAACAAAATATGTTACTCTGATGGTTTACATTAATTAGCTCACTCAATCTAGGTAAAATAAACCTCCACCACTTAAGTTTAAAATGTTCTTTGTTTAATAAAATATTTTAGACAAATGAAGTATGATTATTTTGCACGTTTTTATTTTAGTTGGAGAGTGAGTGAGTGAGTTAGAGAGAGAGTGTAGACACTGAGAGCTGTGTCAAAGCGCAACTCATTGATATTCATGACAGTTTCATATGTGGTCAATAAGGACCTTCTTATACTAGGCATATTTGATTGGTTAATAAATGAACATAAAACAATTTCTGGAGATTTGTTTTACTTAAGCAACATATTTACTATGTAGATATCAGAAAAGAATAACATTTTATTGAATCAATGCAGTATATGACACCTTCAAATTAAATCGAATACATTTCATAAAGGCATAAATCTTTCTTGTCATGTCTTTTCTCCACATACATTCTGGGTTTGTTTTAAGATAAGCGACATTTTGGCCATATTTACTTCTGGTTTTAAGATGCATGTTAGTCAGTTGGATAGTACAGAGCACTTTAAAACAATCAAATTGCCTATAAAGACAGAGGCAGCTAATTAAAAAACTGCTATAATAGCCTGTTTCCACTGAGTGATAGAATACGGGTTGGTATGGGTATCTATCAGGCTTTCATTTTCCACTGCTAAAAGGGCACCAGTGGTACCCTTTTGGTGGGTGTGGTGTACGACAGAAAGTTTTAGTCAACGCCATTCTCGCTTGAGGAAATGTCAAAGTAAAGCCTATAGTATAGTATAGCCTACTGTAACATCAGCAATTATATAAAATAAATAAATAAATTAAATATATATGTATGAACACAGACAGACCCTTACAGTCTCCGATATGTTACTAATTACAGAAAACTACACACAGCATACATTTAGACCTTATTTGGATTCAAAAGCAACACACAACATGCAGTATAGCCCACAGTCAGTGCAAACCTCTCATCTGTATCTTTAATCTTCACCAGCACATGTAACCTCTGTTAGAGAGTAATTCCGTCATTCTGAGTTCATAATAGTCAAAAAGGTGATAATAATAGTTAAACATGGCAGTTTGTTCATGTTTTAGGTTGCTGAAGCATTAATTTGCTCTTTTGTTTTGTTGGGCTTCTCCTTTTTTTTTCCGCACTCGCGGTTGTCTGTTTCTGAATAGATTGGATATCAGAAGCACTTCAATAATCATGCACATGTTATTATCATCAGCTCAAAAAGTTTGTTTTATCAAATATAAACACAGACAAGCGAGAAAGCGAAACCGCTCATACTTTAGACGGCCTTGTAAACAACTATGGGGCACAGGGTAGATTCTGTTCTTCTTGGCTTTGTGGCTGTTCATTAAGGTTTGTTTGAGCTGGTGTTGACCATGGCTTGTTATTATATATATATATAATTATGGTGTAATGTCTTAGCTGTGCATTTAAAAATGGCGGTTCCTTTGTTTTCATTCTTCTGCTTGTCCACGAGCAAGTGAAGTATCTCTGTAAACCAATAGCATTCAGCTGTATGTCTTGCTTCACCTTTTGGTACCCTTTTGTTGTGCTAGGTACCCTTCCGAAAGGATATCCAAAAAGTGGTTCAGTAGGGTTCTCTTTTAGGTACCTTTTGACAGTGGAAACGGTCATAAAAGCGTACCATACTGTACCACTCAGTGGAATCAGACCATAAGTTACTGTGGTTTTAATGTCTGCTGTGCATCGTTCCCAAGCCACTGTTTTAAGTTTGTATCTCAATGTCTTTAATGTATTACCAGTGTCTTTTCAGGATTCGTTTACGGATACTTGTGTTGGGTGGCTACAGTATCACAAGCAAAGTATCAAAATGCCTGATTTACTGAAATGTGTTTTGCATTTTGGGATAATCTCGCACAGCTCTTTGAAAAGGAGGTGCAGAGGAGATCCTGAATAGGAGGTCCTCTCAGTGCAGTGGATAGACAGGACACAACATGTCCTCTTCTATTTCTTTTTAGAAGAAAAAGAAGCATCACTGCTTTAATTGTTGATTAAACTAAACACTGCATTAATTAAATTTTTATACGGATTGGACTCAGTATGGTTTCTGTGTGTGACAAATTTTTGGATACAACTACGACAAAATAAAACGCATAAACATTTCACACTTTTGTGCAAAGAAGGAATTAATTTTGTTGACTGGAGTGGACATTACGTTGTTTGTGTCAATGATTGTAATAACATTTCAAATACCTAAGCCTGATTCTTTTTTTGATTTCAGAAATTTGTGGTTGCTGTTTGTATATTAGCGATTAGAAACTAGCTAGAGGTTTTATTAATAGTACTAATTTCTTTTTTCAAGCATTTTTTTAATTTACAAATTATGTTCACTCAAAAAACATTCTTTATTAATGTAACACAAAATAATTAGAATGTTATTTAAAATATTTAATTTCAATATATCTGAAAATATCTGTTTAACTATGCCAGTGATTTTAAATTCCAGGTTGACTATAAATTTTCCAATGCTTATTAATGTTTGGATATCATGTTAAAGCAAAAAGTTTAGTCCAATGTCATTTTTGGCTTATGTGCACAGCATTCTGCCTACTAAGTTTAAAATTATTAAGAAAATTATTATTCATTATGCAGCATCAGAGTGGGCGGTAGACGGGTTGGTCAGTTTGATTCAGACACTGTATAAATAAAAGGACAGAAAGGAGAGCAGAACAAACTCCTAACAGGAGGAGACTCACTCATGGCCTATGAGACAGAGGATCAGGAGACGCAATACTGCTTTCCTGATATCAACTCATCATGTGTCAAGGAGAAACGCTCCAAGCATGAATACAATATCTTATATGTGTTTTTTTCATTGCTGTCAGCATGGACTGTGTTTCTGAACCTGCTGGTGATCATCTCCATCTCTCACTTCAAGAAGCTTCACACTCCAACTAACCTCTTAATTCTCTCTCTTGCTGTAAATGATTTGCTTACTGGACTTATTGTGATGCCTGTGGAGGCCGTCAAACTGATTGAGATGTGTTGGTACATTGGAGACACTTTCTGTGGACTTTTTATGATAATAATGGGACTGCTTGGCTCAACATCTCTTAGTAATTTAGTTTTAATTGCTGTTGATCGTTATGTGGCTGTGTGTCACCCTTTACTGTACCATCAGAAAATAACCATGACTAAAACATTAGTAAGTATCTGCCTCTGTTGGTTATTTTCCTCTACTTACTCAGCTGTTTTTGTAGTCAGTAACAAATATTTTGACACTTTAAACAGAACAGATGTGTGTTATGGCATGTGTACCTTAAACCTTAGTTTTACTTACATTATCATTGATGAGATATATTCCTTTCTGCTGCCTTGTGTTGTGATGATCACAGTATATTTGAGGATATTTTATGTTGCTATTAAGCAAGTGAAGGTTATAAACTCTATGATGAAGGGTGGTAAATGTGTAAAGACAGGTTCAGTTAGGAGGAAATCTGAGCACAAAGCTGCTCTTACGTTAGGGCTTGTTGTGGCTGTCTATCTGCTTTGCTATATTCCATACTATATATTGTCTGTTTCAGGAGTCTCTTCTGCTACGATTACATATCTATTGTGGACTTTGTATGTTAATTGTGGTCTGAATCCTCTTATTTATGCTTTATTTTACCGCTGGTTTAAAATAACAGTTAAACACATCCTAACTTTTAAAATCTTGAAGCCAGCATCCTCACTCTTAGACATTTTCACAGATAATTAAATTTCTCCCAATAATGGTGTCCTAACTGTCAAACTAACAAATTGTTATTTAATCTAAGCTTGTAGGGAGTTACTAATAACTGGTAATATAATAACTGTCTTTTAAAAAATTGCATAGTAAATAGTGGCATAAAAGCAATGGCATAATCTTGTCGACTGGAGTGGACATTACATTGTTTGCGTCAATGATTGTAATAACATTTAAACTGTTAAGCCTGATTGACCGGCAGCCAAGAAAAGCTGGAGTAAAAAAATTAAGTTACTAGCAATTTTATTATTAGTATTTAATTATTTTTAAGAATGAAGTTCACTCAAAAAAAAAAAAAAAAAAATGGAAAATAATTTGCCATTGAACTTTGTGAATAGTTTTTAATTCCAGGTTAACCATTCCTTTTTTCATTGATACTATTATATATTTGTTTGTGTCATTGCTGTCAGCATGGACTGTTTCTGAACCTGCTGGTAATCATCTCCATTTCTCACTTCACACTCCAACCAACATGATTATTCTCTCTCTGGCTGTCACTGATCTGCTTGTTGGACTAGTCATGCCTATAGAGGCCATCAGACTGATTGACACGTGTTGATATTTTGTGGACTTTTGTGGCATTGCTTAGCTCAACATCTCTATGTAATTTAGTTTTAATTGCTATTGATTGTTATGTGGCTGTATGTCACCCTTTACTGTACACACAGAAAATAAATCACTAGAAAAACCATGAGTAATGTTTTAGTAAGTATCTGTCTCTGTTGGTTATTTTCCACAATTTACGGCACCGTCTTTGTAGTCAAAAACACATATTTTGACACATCAAACAGAACGTGTGTTACGGAGAGTGTTCAACAATGAAGATCCATCGATGTCATGCGGTTTGTATATTATTAAGCTGTTTTTCCCCCCATTACGCTGTCTGAAACGTAACTTTACTAAATATGCAGCCTAAAAACTCAGCAACTTTTTCAAATCCCTATAAACCTTGACAGACAGTATAACTCGTTTAATATCAAATCAAATATTAAAGATCAAATTTAATAAAATTTATTTCCGATTGAGTTTGTAATAATAAATATATGAAACAATGAAATCATTTAATAAACTTACAGTGAAAGTAAACTCAATTACATGCATTCAGAGGTTTATATATGTATATTTTGTGTTGTCTGTTGACGTGTATAAATCACTTATGCTAGTGGTTTGCATTCTATTGCTTTTAGTCATGTTGAAAAGTGAAAGTTGCATTCAAGCATTTCGTTTGTGCCATGGCTTTTCCATTGTAGTATTTTTAACTCAAACCTCTTGTGAACATGACTAAGGTTACAAAATTGAGGTCAAACTTCAAGGCAACTAAGTAGTGTGTTATATGGAGATTATATTTCAGTAAAAAAATAATAAATGTACAGATGCATGACAAGTATTATGCATGGTAATCTATGAGCGTAGTCAGAAGAACAGGCGAATGGTTGGAACTGGTGGCAAAACAGCATAAGCAAGAAACAAACAAGGATCTAAAACAGGGAAAGGCAAGACCAGGAGTAACACTTGTGTAATGCTCACAGGAAACAAGACTTAGTAATGGATGAGTGTGTAAGTGTGTGTTGTGTATATATGTTATTGTGTATATAACAAGCCTCAGTTGTGTGAGTGTAATCAAGTGTGATCTGGAACAGGTGTATGAGGTGCCTGATGGGAAATGTAGTTCATTTAAGTGGCAGATTTGTAGGTCTTAGCAATGTGATCCAGTGATCATAACAGTATGTAAAAAAAAACATAACTATTATACAGTATAGTATGTATAATAAATGTCTACACAGGTGCCTTGTCTTTACACCTGTTTAAAGGTGTTTAAAAACCTATATATGACAGAATCTCAACAAAAAGCTTCATGCTTGCTGTCAATCAAGCACTGTTTAAGGGCAATCTATGTTAGGACATTGATAGAATCTGATGCTTGTTTCCTCTTTAATATTAAGAGACTTATATTACGTTTGAAATATGTTGTAGGCTATCAATATTGCCCTCCCATCAGCGGCAACATAACCATCCTTTCAGCAAAGCCTGACATTTCTGTGTCAGTCTGTCACAGGATACACTAAACTGAGGCGAGTTTTACTTATTAAAAACAGTCCTGAACTTGAGATGAGATTGTGAAAATGAAAAATGAAAAGTACACAAGCACTGAGGCAAAATCAGATGCTCAAGACATAATCTTTAAAATAATGACTTGTATTTAAAATGTAAGTTATATGACAGAAGTTTGTGATATAACAGCAGAGCATACATTCAATCCTTATTTTCCATAGAGCAAGTGTGGAGTGGGAAGCAGGTCATCACATAGTAATATGCTCCATACCCATGGGGGTTAAGTATGTGTAATCCTTAAAGAGGAACCAGGAGAGGACATTTTCCCCTTCATATGCCACATTACTGCAACTGAAATTAATAATAATGAGCATTCATAACACTCTAGATAACAATAGATAACAATTTGTGATGTCTGCAGTGAGAGTGGAATGAAGTCAAAACTGGAAGCCTCACATTTATCAGGCCCTGTTTTTCTGCTTCTAATCACAGTGCAGGTTAGTGCAATATGCTGCTGTGCACCTCTCCATATACTTGGTGGCCTCATCCAAAAACACTGAAGAAGGCAGAGCAGAGCACATCTCACATCAAATATTAAAGCTCTTTCATGGTGATTTGATAGGTTATTTTTGACCTGTTGGTAAAATATTAAAGTTGAATCTCTTCTCAGTATGAGAACACAATGCAAGCGGATAAGGCTCAGAGTAGAGACTAGAAAGTGAAGGCACCTACATCTGATTACATAAGCATTTTCTTTTAGAACATAGCACTAAGAGCCTGCACTCTCACAAGATTCAGTGATAAACCAAAGCACCTCATTGAAGAAACAAAACATTACAGTTAACAAGACTGCAAAAAGAAATAACATACAGCTCAATATCATAATAGAGATAATTTGGAGATATTTTGATGCTTTTTAGTTTTGGCTTGATTCATACCAAGGGATTACAAGGACATTACACAAGTGCTGTACAGGCCCCCAAACCCTTTAAGACAACAAACTAATATTAATCTTGCTATTATGCATCACCAGAGTGGGTGGTAGATGGGTTGGTCAGTCTGATCCAGGCACTGTATAAATGAAAGGACAGAAAGGAGAGCAGAACAAACTCCTAACAGGAGGAGACTCACTCATGGCCTATGAGACAGAGGATCAGGAGACTCAATACTGCTTTCCTGACATCAACTCTTCATGTGTCAAGGAGAAACGCTCAAGTCATGAATATATCATATATTTGTTTGTGTCATTGCTCTCAGCATGGACTGTGTTTCTGAACCTGCTGGTGATCATCTCCATCTCTCACTTCAAGAAGCTTCACACTCCAACCAACATGATTACTCTCTCTGGCTGTAAATGATCTGTTTATTGGACTTGCCATGCCTGTAGAGGCCTTCAGACTGATTGACACGTGTTGGTACTTTGGAGAAATATTTTGTGGACTGTTTTTGATAGTCATGGCCCTGTTAGGCTCAGCGTCTCTTAGTAATTTAGTTTTAATTGCTGTTGATCGTTATGTGGCTGTATGTCATTCCTTACTGTACCCACAGAAAATAACCATCACTAATGTTTTAGTAAGTATCTGTCTTTGCTGGTTATTTTCCTCAATTTACTGCACCGTTTTTGTAGTCAACAACACATATATAGACACTTCAAACAGAACAAGTGTGTGTTATGGAGAGTGTATCTTAAATCTTAGTTTTACTTACATTATCATTGATGAGATATATTCCTTTCTGTTGCCTTGTGTTGTGATCATCACAGCATATTTGAGGATATTTTATGTTGCTATTAAGCAAGTGAAAGTTATAAACTCGATGATGAAGGGTGGTAAATGTGTAAAGGAAGTCAAGAGGAAATCTGAGCACAAAGCTGCTCTCACATTAGGGATTGTTGTAATGGTTTATCTGCTTTGCTATATTCCATACTTTTTATTGTCTATAACAGGGATTTATTCTGCCACAATGACATATTTGTTATGGACTTTTTATATTAACTCTGGTCTGAATCCTCTTATCTACGCCTTATTTTATCGCTGGTTTAAAATATCAGTAAAACACATCCTAACTTTAAAAATATTGCAACCAGCATCGTCACTCTTGGATATTTTTACAGGTTAATTCATTTTTTATTATTCAAAACAAGTATATCATTGTTGTGGGGGAGGGAGATTAAGGGATTGGGATTGGATTGGATTGGGGGTTCTGGATGTGAAACAACTGGCCATGTGTTTGTATAACTGGTATACATGTTAACAAGTTACTTAGCAATTACTAGCCATGACTAAATCCTCTTTTTCCTTCATGTCATGTCTTTTTTTAAGATCCATTCTGGGTTAGTTTTACGACAGACAACATTTTGTCCCTGTTTCCACCTGGTATTAAGATTTGTGTTTTTCAATCTAACAAAGACAAGGGAGACAGACTACTATGTACACTTGGTGTTTAAGTGTTTGTACACTTTAGATCACTTTCCTAATGAGAGAGAGAGTCTGTGTGGGTTTATATACTTATGGCTGTCTCTGATCTTTCAGTCTTTATTGCAACATATGCCCACAATGTTTTATCTTTCTGGTAGCATTTGTACAGTTAAAAGTACTAAATCATTCAAATGCGCTTTATGAATAGCTCATGCATTGAGCAATGTGAATAATAATAATAAAAGATTTATTTCAGATAAGCTCCAAATACAAAATGTATTCTGTTGCACAAGATGTAAACAAGTGTGTGTGTATATGTATATTATGTAAAATTCTCAGCAGAAATGGTAAAAAACATCCGTAGATCCCGTCTGGCTCTGGCAATAAGTGACTACAGGTTTTGAAATCCACCCAAGACTTTTGCATAGTCTATTTTTCAGTTTCAATTTAATTTCACACATCTCAACACTGATACACTACGGATTCTGTCTGAAAAACCTGACATTATCTAACTTTTTTGAAACTGGATGGCATTTCACTGCGATCTGCAAAGAAAGAGCACATTACTATGCAGCCACAGAAGGGTGCCTACATTTTTTACATAAAACTATAGTAGGCATGCAACTTAAATCTGCAAACTCCACATATCTTAATTTGATTTCTCCTTAGTTTGATTATGACTTTTTAGTCAGACTAAGGTAATCAAAACTTGCTGTTTACATGGTACACTCATAAAGTATTGTTTTAATCAGATTTAGGCCGGATTATTGTGTAAAAAGGCCATTGAAAGAATATGATTAAGCCATTTTGCAGCATTAGAGTGGGCAGTAGATGGGTTGGTCTGTCTTATACAGACACTGTATAAATATAAGGACAGAAAGGAGAGCAGAACAAACTCCTAACAGGAGGAGACTCACTCATGGCCTATGAGACAGAAGATCAGGAGACGCAATACTGCTTTCCTGACATCAACTCGTCATGTGTCAAAGGAAAACGCTCCGGTCATGGATATATCATCACATATTTGTTTGTATCATTGCTCTCAGCATGGACTGTGTTTCTGAACCTGCTGGTGATCATCTCCATCTCTCACTTCAAGAAGCTTCACACTCCAACCAACATGATTATTCTCTCTCTGGCTGTAAATGATCTGCTTATTGGACTTATTGTGATGCCTGTTGATGCCGTCAAGTTGATTGAGACATGTTGGTATTTTGGTGATACTTTGTGTGACCTGTATATGATAATAATGGGACTTCTCCTCTCAACATCTCTTAGTAATTTAGTTTTAATTGCTGTTGATCGTTATGTGGCTGTTTGTCACCCTTTATTGTACCCTCAGAAAATAACAATGACTAAAACTTTAATAAGCATCTTTGTCTGCTGGCTTGTCTGCTTGACTAACAATATCGCATTTCTAGTTAGTAGCAGACATTTTGACATTTTGCAAAAAACAAACATGTGTTATGGACAGTGCACTTTGATTGTAAGTTTTTCATGGACATTTACTGACCTCTTCCTTTCCTTCTTAGTACCGTGTACTCTGATTATAACTTTATATTTGAGAATATTTCATGTTGCCTATCAGCAAGTAAAAGTTATCAATTCTATCATGAAGGGTGGTACATGTGCAATGGAGGGTTCAGTGAAGAGGAAATCTGAGCGTAAAGCTGCTCTTACATTAGGAATTGTTGTGACAGTTTATCTGCTTTGCTATATTCCTTACTATATATTGTCTGTTATAGGGACCACAGAAATATCTTCCACAATGACATTTCTGATTTGGTCTTTGTACATTAACTCCTGTCTAAATCCTCTGATTTATGCTTTATTTTATCGCTGGTTTAAAATATCAGTTAAATGCATCTTAACTCTTAAAATATTGGAGCCAGCATCCTCACTTTTAGACATTTTTAAAGATTATCCATGAATCTTTCTTTCTTTCTTTCTTTCTTGAATTTTTATAACTAATTTTATATATTTATCTAAAATATCTGTTTATTTATTCATTCATTATTTGTTTTACATTTTCAAAATCCAAGGGCAAATAATCACTAATCTCTTACCATGTCCAATTATTCAGACTTTGTAAGTTGCACTCAAACACGTGAAGTGTTGTTTTGATATAATCTGACTTTCTTTCTGATCACGGCACATTTTTTCAGTCACACCAGCCTGTTTCAGAAATGCTTTGGCAAACACAGCTTCCAGCAACTTTACTGAACATCTGACCAGTGAAGCATCTTGCCTCATTTGCCTTCATCAGGGAGATAGGTCTATTGAAGGTATGTCTGAGGAATTTGGGAAGTAGGTAACCAGGTGTGTTTATCTTTTGCCCTATTGTGATAGTCTACAGCTCTGCCTGCATTGCAGGGTTGGTCCTCTGCTCTACAGCGTTGATCTTTTTTTTTCTTTCTTTGTTACATTTACTTTTTCATTCCATGCTATTCTGCATCAGGCTGCACACTACACACCAGTTTATTAGTGGAGAGAAGACAGTGATGATGCCATTTAATAGATATGGGAATGGTTAGGAGGCCATGAAGGACAGAGGCCAGTGGGCAAGATTGTCTATTATATCACAGACACACCCCTGGTCTACTGCTCCACCATGTCCCAGGTCCTCTATTACTTCACAGTCTATCACTGCTTCACTGTCCCATGGCCTAGGTCATCCATTATTCCACCGTTTATCATTATTCCATGTCCCAGGTCCTCTACCATTTCACAATTTGCCTCTGCTTCATGATCCTGGCCCTTGTACCTTTTAATCTGCAAGCCACCAATGTTCATGAGCACCTTCATTAAACACACCTGATCAAACTAATTGAGTCCTTTCCGGCTTGTCTGAAACCTACAGGTAAGTGTGTTGAAGAAGGGTTGTAACTAAACTGTGCAGAGTTGCAGCCCTCCAGGAACTGGATTTGACACTGTAAGGAATTTGTACCTTGTCTGTATTACTTTGTCTATTTTGCCTGTGTTTTTGGTCTAATTTGCTGCCTGACCATTGCCTATTATTGGATTACTCTTTTGTCTTGCCCTGGAAATCATTATTTTCAATTGTTTAACTGTTCCTGGTACACTGACTTTGGGTCAGGGAGAAACAAACATAATAAATGTATGTACCTATACTCTTAATCAGCTGTCATGATTGAACATTTAATTACAGTTTTTGCTTCTATTCAAGACTATTGAAATATGTCACTACATTTAGTTAATAAATCCAATTACACATAGAAGGGCCTATATAAGAAATGTAACATAAACAGTCCCTTGACTCATTATAAAATAATAAGGCTTTAGGTTTCAGCAGATAACCAACAGAATACTTTAAACACTTTTGGTCAACTATATTGCTATTATAAAATAAAACAACTTTTAATATCTCCTCTATTGCAAGACACAAGAACAAAGTACTAATGCTAGTTTTACTTAAACCTAACAAATTCCCAACATCATGCACTACTTATCACCTATTATGCCTTAATGCATAGTTCAAAGTGATCTGTAAAGCTTTGGCCAAATTACTTGAATTAGCAATTTCATTCATCCTTCCAGGGGGGAATTGATTGTTAAATAAATGCTGAACAGGAGGATCTACTTTTAGCAAAAGGTTTATTTTAATTTAATATTGTCCTGTATAAAAATTGCTGACTGATAGAAGGAAATGCATGTTGCTGAAGTATTACCTGATAAACATTCGGGACTGCTCCATTTAGCGTATCAAAGTAATTTTGTTTTAAATGCTATTGATCATTTTGTGGCTGTCAACAATTCCTGTATCCCGAGAAATACTCTCACTCACTGTGCTTTGACTTATGCTGCGTTCACACCAGACGCTGATAAGGCTTCAAACGCGAGTGATTTACATGTTAAGTCAATGCAAACGACACCGGACAACAGCTCATCAAAATGGGCTTGGCTCAGTCCAAAGCACTGCTGAAAGCCTCCATCATCCAGGTGTAGTTTTTTGTGGAGTTGATGAACTCACAGAGCTGCTGCACCTCAGAAAGGATCTAGTGGACTCAGACATGGCACCAAACGAATCTACGCTGTTTTTTAGCCTTCATAAAGCACAGCTACTATCTCAATAAAATCCAAGTTAGCATTGAAGCTAGTCACTGGGCCCATGACTCAAATCTGTGTCTATTGTGAAGTGAAAGGCACGTGAATGAAGAGAGTGAACTCAAAATGTTCACATGTCTATTTACATGCGAATAGCACAATATATCCGCATGTGCCGCTTCTAGTGTAAATGCAGCATTAGTCCTTGTTTTATCAGGAGTCACCACAGTAGAATGAACCCATACACTCTGTCATTCACATATATACTCATTAACATTGGCCAGTTCAGCTATACTGCATGTATTTGGACTGTGGGGAAAATCAGAGAACCTGAAGGAAACTCATGTGAACATAGGGAGAACATACAAACTCCAAAGTTGGGACTCAGCCGGGACTCAAACCAGTGACCTTTTTGCTGTGGGTCAACAGTGCTAACCACTGAGCAACCATGCCACCTCCACAGAAATAACCATAGCTAAAATGTTAGTGACTGTCTGTCTCTGTTAGTTTTGCTTATAAGATTATATCACTGCCCTTTCAAACAGCAATTGACATTTTGACACTACACACAGAACAGATGTGTGTTATAGACAGTGTTCTCTAATGATAAGTTGTGCATGGATAGTCACTGATGTGGGCCATACTTTGCTGTTTCCTTGTGCTGTAATGATAACTTTATATTTGAGGATTTTCTGTGCTTTTTGTGACTTTTCTGTGTTGTACATCAGCGAAAGTTAAACTAATGAAGAATGGAAAATGTGTAATGGAAAGTTTAGTGAGGGGAAGAAATTAATTCTTAAATTTAATTAGTAATAGGATTAGCGCTGTATATATATCATTAAGTTAAATGTGATTGTTAGTAAAACATTCATATTGTATTCGGTTGTAAATATATAATAATTATGTTTCCTTTATTTGCAAAATTCATGACATATTTTGTCAAACCTTTTCATCAAGTAGATGTATTTTTAGTTCTAAAATACATCAAAACAACATTATGTAACTAACCCCTGAGTAATGATCATCAGGGTATTCTCTCTCTCCTTATCTCTTACTGAGAGTGCGTGTTTACTGTACCTTTGTTTTTGTTCACACCTTTAATGAATGGTCATGACTGTTTTCAGCACATGTGTTAACAACACTTCTACTCAATAACAAACCCTAATGATAATGATTAGTCTTCAGGGTTTACTGCTTTTAAAACCAATTCTCATATGATTCATTACTGTACTTTAATGAGATTATTGTCATTCTCATCATGTAAAAAGTGACCATTGAACTTTTTTTTTTACGAGAGATCTATACAATTATTGTCAAACTACTAGGTCCACAGAGTAAAGTTTTCCACTAGTTCAATGAAAAAGCTGCCTAAATGACCAAAATATTCTTTGTCAAGCTGTTATGATTGCACTGTGCTGGTACTTGTGTCCATTGCAGACATCGCAATCCATCAAGCAGGAAAGATTATAATTGCTAACACAGCAGACTCATAGGAAATACATTGGCATCATCTCTTTTAAGGAGAAAAAAATCACTTCATTCAGTGTTTTAGAGAATAAAATAGTCTTACTGGGGTTTCATAACTGGTGACTTCTCATTGGACTTTTGTGTGTGAACATGATGTAAAAGAGGAAAGTATGCAAGGTTGAGGGAGACTCAAAATGTTTCTAAATTCAAGCCACATTTCTGTTCTTGCATTTGTGTTGTTTTACTGTGTATAAAACATTACTATTTTCAATACACAGCATGATTTTTAATAAGTTTTTGGATGCCAACACTTAGATGGGGGTCCTGTCTCCTAGACACTCACCCTTAAATAAAAGTTTGTCCTTTGTGTAGCTTTTATGCACATAACACACACAAGATCACAATTCGGCTGTTTTAATTAAAGCATCGTAACTAGAATTGCATGTGCTCCTAAGCTAATGTCTCTTTCTTAAACTGAGGTTAATATAGGCACATAATAAGATGTATTTTGGGACAAGGGATACACTCTTATTCACATCTGGTTTATAAATGAGTCACTTTTGTCCACTTTTCTAATGTGGGAGTGTCTATGAACAGGTGTACCAGTATGTATAGGCTTAGGGTTAAGGTAAGGACAGCATTTTCTTTTCTTATGCTAGTTTCTCAATGGTTGTTGTAAGGCCCCAATATACTTCAAGCTAAATAAAAAAATAAAGAAACTGAAATGACACAATTTCGAACAAAATTTAACTAAAACAAAGTCTTTATTGAATTCACACTTTAAGGGGATTGCATTTTGACTACAAAAGCACCTTTAAGCTACAATAGGTCCATTGCGTTTACAGTGGGATGTGTTCTGGAACTCTGCCTTCTTTGACATGAAAGACTTTTTACTTCTCCCCCCAATTTATTTCTTATTCCACAGCGAATCAAGTAGCAGAGCTGTTTTTTTACAGAGCTGAGCGGATGTTTACAGAACTTTGTTCTCTCTCACTGCCGCCCCATTGTTGTTGTGTTTAAAAGTAGACATGAACAATGTTGCACATGAACATCTCATTAACTTCATCACTGCACCTGTGTCCTTGAATCTGTTTCTGTCATTGAAATAAAACATTATTTGACAGTGCAAAGCTGATGATTCAACCTTTTATCAAGTATTAAGTTTCACACAAATCGGGAGGTACCATCTTCATATTTCAGTCTTCAAACGTCAAAGTGTGCTCTGCTTATCTAGTGTCAGTGATGGCCTTATGAGAGCTTCCTGGGTGCAAGTTGAGTGTCACCTATGCCAGGCCAAAACAAATGAGCCAACATTTTACCATTGAGCCAAACTCTTAAGAGTCCTGCGCTCACAACTGAATGGGCTAGCCTTAGAACCTGTAGTGAGTCCGCAGTTGTCGCCCACACGTGGGCTAGTCTGCACTGGGCCTGTTTAGATTTGATGTGGGCTAGCCATGGCATGCAGTGCCTGCAAAATGCAAAAAGGGCCCTGCATGAGCACGCTTGCCGGGCTGCTAGCTTGCTTGGCTCCTTGATCTGTTTTACTACCAAAGGCAAATTGCTTAAATCAGATACTTGGAACAACTAGTCAGTAACCTTGTTGGTTTTAACCAATTGCAGCTATTTTCCTCTGAGTCAAGATCAGGTGTGATAAGTACAAATTAAAGAATAGAACTACAATTAGCTAATTCTCTGCAATATCTATTAATGAAGTGCCATCTTAAACAGTTTAGAATTGCTGTGCAGGCAGGCATTAAAGAGAGACCGGACATATGGATTTAAATAGATAACTGTAATAGGTGTAAGAACTGAATTGGTAGTTGTCATAAACAGCTGATGCAAGCTTGACTAATGTGTCCTGCCTGAACAAACAAAATGCTCATTTTGTTGTCTTTACACCTAATTTATGATTATCATCAGGAAAGTTTAAATCTCATCTGGCCAATACAAGTGTGTTGAAATGTTTAAGAATGAAGTCGACAGATTGAGTGTAGGTTATGTTTTTTGGGCAGTTAAAAGTGAACAAGCTTGAAAAAGTTTTTTTTTTTTTTTTTTTTACATCTGTATTTGGCACTATTCATTTATTAACAGATCAGCAAAATTGTTTAATACCAGTTGTGAACTAGGCCGAGGTCTCGTGATAAGCAAAGTGAATATCTAGAAACAGATATGAAAAATATATCTTTATGTAAACGTGTTTGTGGAGCCTTAAAGTGTTACATGTGATCCACTTCCTTTTACACTTTTTAAAGCAAGAAAAATGATACAGTTTGACTGAAATGCAACTACAATGTTCAATATACTTTTTCACCCACACAGCACACAATATGTACCCTTTGAGGAATTTAAGTACTAAAATGCATTGGGGATTTAAGTGTAAAAATAATGAAACATTAAAATATGCTGTGAAACAGGTCAGTTAATTAGGACAATAAATAATAATTAAATATTATAATTATGCAGCATCACAGTGGGTGGTAGATGGGTTGGTCAGTCTGATCCAGGCACTGTATAAATGAAAGGACAGAAAGGAGAGCAGAACAAACTCCTAACAGGAGGAGACTCACTCATGGCCTATGAGACAGAGGATCAGGAGACTCACTACTGCTTTCCTGACATCAACTCATCATGTGTCAAGGAAAAACTTTCCAGATATGAATACAATATCTTGTATGTGTTTTTTTCATTGCTGTCAGCATGGACTGTGTTTCTGAACCTGCTGGTGATCATCTCCATCTCTCACTTTAAAAAGCTTCACACTCCAACCAACATGATTATTCTCTCTCTGGCTGTAAATGATCTGCTTACTGGACTTATTGTGATGCCTGTGGATGCCATCAGGCTGATTGAGACATGTTGGTATTTTGGCAGAACTGCCTGTGGAATATTTACTACAACCCTTAGTCTGATAATCTCAGCATCCCTCAGTAATTTATTATTAATATCTGTTGATCGTTATGTGGCTGTGTGTCACCCTTTACTGTACCCACAGAAAATCACCACAACTAAAACTTTAATGGCTATTTTTCTTTGCTGGTTTTGCTCTTCAGCTTATAACACTGCTCTTTCAGGCAGTAATGGTCGATTTGGCACTTCACATGTAACAGATGTGTGTTATGGAGAGTGTTCAATCAGGATAAGTTTTGCATGGACAGTTGCTGATATGTTTGTGTCCTTGCTTTTACCTTGTTCTGTTATCATAACTTTATATTTGAAGATTTTCTGTGTTGTACATCACCAAGTGAAGGTTATAAACTCTCTGATGAAGGGCGGTACATGTGTAGTGGAGGGTTCAATAAGAAGGAAATCTGAGAGCAAAGCTGCTTTAACATTAGGAATAATTGTGGCAGTTCATCTTGTCAGTTGGTTACCTCTTTATATCATTTCTCTGGCAGGCAATACAACCATGTCCTCTAGAATAGTGATTGTTTTAACATGGGTCTTCTATATTAACTCAGGTCTGAATCCTCTAATTTATGCTTTATTTTATCCTTGGTTTAGAAGGTCAGTTAGACACATGCTTTCACTTAAGATATTTCAGCCAGCATCTTCTCTGGTGGACATTTTTATAAATTGTAATATATAAGTGCAATATTCAATAGTTAATTTGTGTTTCAGCTTTATACACCCAACTGTTTAGTACATTTTACTATGACACTGAAATGCATGTATACTTTGACTTATTTATATATGGTACCTTGCCAGTTCCTTACATTAAACACTGGACTATGTAAGACATGTCACCATGTTCAACTGATTTCTTTAGTTTTTTAGTTACTGTATATTCTGCTTTTGTGACATTTTTTTATCTACAAGGAGTTGTACTTGAGTTTCTTTGTACTGCTGTAAAACGAAAATAAAATGATCCTAGTTGTGAAAATGATAAAGCACACTTTCTCTACCAACTGCTTTTAAAGAGTGGGTTATTTCTGGGGGCCTCAGATAAATTGTCTTGTTATCAAATGAATGTATGTCAGAAATGTAGGCATACGGTCATTTAAACCCAAAACTATTTAACAATAATGGCCCGTTTCCACTGAGTGGTACAGTACTGTACGGGTCACCTTTATCAGACGTGCATTTTCACTGCCAAAAGAGTACCAATGGTGGGCGTGGTGTATTACAGAAAGTTTCAGTCGATGTCATTCTCGCTCGAGGAAATGTCAAAGTAAAGCTGAATGGGTCGTTCACATATGTTATCATAAAACAGATGTTTTATACACATAAATACTGTATAAATGTTCATTACTAACCTTTCTATGAACAGGATTTGATTATAACTGCAGACCAATGATGCGAAAAAGCCTAGTGTAATATCTGCAATTATATAAAATAAATGCAACACATATGAACAGAAACATCCCCATACAGTCTCTGATATGTTACCAATTACATAAAAAGTACACCCAGCATACATTTAGTCCTTATTTGGGTTCAAAAACAACATGCAACATATTGTGCAGTCAGTGCAAACTTCTCATTTGTATCTTTTATCTTCACCAGCACATGTAACCTCTGTTAGAGAGTAATTCTGTCATTTCGAGTTCATAATAGTCCAAAAGATGATGATAATAGTTAAACTTAGCAGTTTGTTTATGTTTTAGTTTGCTGAAATAATCATTTGCTCCTTTTTTCCGGCTTCTCCTTTGTTTTTTCGTACTTCACTCTCGTGTTTTTCCATTTCTGAAAGGATTGGATGTCAGAAGCACTTCAATAATCATGCGCACGTTATTATCGTCAGCTCACAAAGTTCTTTATTTCAAATATAAACGCATGGTGTAATATCTTGGCTGTGTATTTAAAAATGGTGCTTCTTTTGTTTTAATTCTTTTGCTTGTGTACGTGCTGGTGGCATTTCTCTGTAAACCAGTAGTGCTTGTCTAGCTCTGCCTTTTGGTACCCTTTTGTTGTGCTACAGTAGGTACCCTTCCGAAAGGGTACCCAAAAAGTTATACGGTATGGTTCACTTTTTGTTACCTTTTGACAGTGAAAATGGCCATAAAAGCGTATCGTAACTTACCGTACCACTGAGTGGAAACGGGCCATAAGGACGTGATCACTGGCTACAATCAAATTTCATGTCTGGCCTCGTCCTGTGTACACGATGTTTTCAGTTAGTGTTTTCAGTAAAGTATGCTTTACTCGTTTGGATGTCTAAAATCAATAGGGTGACTTCTGTTCTTCTATTTATTATCTATAACAAGTGAAAATTGAGATTTTGGGGTGATTTGTCATTTTAATTACAATAATATTAGACTATATTACGTGTGTTTACTTAAGAATTAAATTGTTTAAAGCGTGATTGACTGTTGTTGTGGTATATTATCACTTTCATTAGGCTAACCCACTTTCATCAAAATTGAACATCAAAAACCTTAAAAAGTGTCTAATATTTAATTGATATTATAAGATGGGTGGGGTCAGCTAGGAGCACTTATGTACAGTGTGTATTGGCGTTAAGTTTAAATCAGGCTATCCGCTATGTATGTGGAGCACTTTTTAATAACATATAAACGACACTTTACAGAATAGCTCAGATACTGTAAAAACAATAACGAGTCTGTTTTAAGTTCAGGATGAAGAGGAAGAACTGCCATCACACAGGAGGAATATATCTAGCTGTTGGCATCACTGCAGTTAGCTTCTTTGCTTAAAAAAACACACATGAATAACTACCTGAGAAGTACCAGTGGCCTTTAGTTGTTTTTGACTCACACTTGATGGTTAAAAAATAAACTAGTAAAAAATTTAAACTAATTGAAAAAAATAAAACTACTATGTGCATTCATAATGTGCATAACTTGCGTGTCTTATTTGGTAGTTTGCATTAGATGCTATATTACTAACAACGGAGACATATGATTATGACATATGACTCACGTGGAAATTTTCTAAGGTTATCTGTGCTTTAATCCATCAGGTTCAACACCTATATGTATGATGCCGTTAATGATGTTATGTAAGAGTATAATTGTTGATTTAGGATTTTAAGTGTGAGTGGCCTAGGAACTCATTGCAAGTGTTGAAGCTCGCATCTGTTGTTGAAACTGAAAACTATCTTCAGCAAACTATATTTATTTGAATCTCTGACTCCGACTCTTCATCTGACAGACTGGTCATTTTTGGGTTCAAACTGGAAATAATTCCTGCAACAGTGTGATGAACTCTTTAAGCATAAGTTGAACAGATGGAGAGTAGATTTTGTTTTTTGTTTTGGGGGGGGGGGGCAGTTGAAACGGATCAAGCTTAAACAGTTTTAGTCCCAATTTACACTTGCATTTAGCATTAATCACATAAATAAGCAAAACACTCTTAATACCAGTTATAAAATAGGCCCAGGTCTGCTGATAAGCCAATGATCATCAAGCACACAGACATGAAAAATATAATGCTATTCAATGTGTTTGAAGAGCATAGAAAAAGATGAAAGAATCAGAACACTGTTACTTTAGCTTTCAAAAGACAATTCAATTAAACAAGGTTTTTGACCTACAAGGTCTTCATCAGGTCATCAGATTCTTTCTATTTTTTCTATTGTTTTTGCTTGATCGAGCATCTGGCATTTTCTTAGATGTGTGTTTTCTTAGTAGTTGCATTTCATTCTCACTAAATATGAATTGATGCTTTTAAAAAATGTAAAAGCTAATGGATCACAGGTAATGTGTTAATGCTCTTCAAAGTCGAAAATCATTTTCAACCAATCAACGCACAATAGTACTACATTTTAAGAATTTAAGAAATAAATTGCTGAAATAAAATAGAGATTGTAATTTGTACAAAAAACATGTGAAATGTTATTAGTGTGTGGGTAAATTAATTATTTAGCACAATAAATCATAAATAACATCATTGTGCAGTATCAAAGTAGGCGGTAGATGGGCTGTTCAGTCTGATCCAGGCACTGTATAAATGAAAGGAAAAAAAGGAGAGCAGAACAAACTCCTAACAGGAGGAGACTCACTCATGGCCTATGAGACAGAGGATCAGGAGCCTCAATACTGCTTTCCTGACATCAACTCATCATGTGTCAAAGGGAGACGCTCCAAACATCAATACAATATCTTGTATGTGTTTTTTTCATTGCTGTCAGCATGGACTGTGTTTCTGAACCTGCTGGTGATCATCTCCATCTCTCATTTCAAGAAGCTTCACACTCCAACCAACATGCTTATTTTCTCTCTGGCTGTGGCTGACTTGCTTGTTGGACTTATTGTGATGCCTGTTGAGGCCATCAGACTGATTGAGACATGCTGGTATTTTGGAGACACTTTCTGTGGACTATTTATAATAATCACAGGACTGCTGGGCTCAACGTCTCTTAGTAATTTAGTTTTAATTGCTGTTGATCGTTATGTGGCTGTGTGTCACCCTTTACTGTACCCACAAAAAATAACCATGAGTAAAACCTTAGTAAGTATCTGCCTCTGTTGGTTATTTTCCTCAACTTACAACACTGTCTTAGTAGTCAGCAACAGTTATTTTGACACTTCAAACAGAACAGATGTGTGTTATGGCATGTGTACCTTAAATTTTACTTTTACTTACATTGTGATTGATGAGATAGGTTCCTTTCTGTTGCCTTGTATTGTGATCATCACTGCATATTTAAGGATATTTTATGTTGCTATTAAGCAAGTGAAGGTTATAAACTCTCTGATGAAGGGTGGTAAATGTGTAAAAGAAGGCTCAGTTAAGAGAAAATCTGAGCACAAAGCTGCACTCACATTAGGGCTTCTTGTAAATGTTTATCTGCTTTGCTATATTCCATACTATTTATTGTCTATAACTGACATATCTTCTGCTACTATGACATATTTGTTGTGGATTTTGTATATTAATTGTGGTCTGAATCCTCTTATCTATGCCTTATTTTATCGATGGTTTAAAATAACAATTAAGCAAATCTTAACCCTTAAAATTTTGGAGCCAACATCCTCACTCTTGGACATTTTGACAGGCTGATTTAAGGCTTTTTGTTTTTATAGGTTTTTTGTTTTTGGTGAATCTGGATGTGAAAAAAGTGGATCTTTAAATGAAAGTTGGGTAGAGTATCAAACATTTTTACCCAAGTAACAATCTTAAAAGTTACTCAGGTAAGAGTAAAAAAGTGTCCATTGTAAAAATGATGTTGATGTTAATTTTTATGGTTTACTGTGTGAATGAAAAATATGTGATGGGCTGACCATCACATAATAACAGTTTTTCACACCTTTAAAGAACGGAACAGTAGAGGACCATTTTTAACAATATTAGTAACACATGACGAACAAATCTAAACAATTATAATTGGTTCTCAGGGTTGTTAGATCATTGATGTTTTCATTGATCAGTAAGAGTAAACAAAGACAGACCAACCCATGTGACTGCCTGGAGAGAGGCCTACTGTACCAACGCTGCCATTTACAGTTTTACAACAAACAGAATATATTTTCAAGTTTAATATTAATACCAAAAATAAAACAAGTGACCAGGCTTTGATCTGTGTTTTTAATAGTCTTCACATTGATATGCTTTTAAAATCAGAGAAGACAAAAGGACAAATCCTAAACACTTCTTTATTCTATCAAATATGTTATGTTAGAAAACTATTTTATGTTTTCTTTTGAAATAAAGCAATTAAACCCTTATGGTGTCCAATAGTTGTTTCATTCAGCTTTAATGACAGCTTGCTTTGTGTATTGTGGTGATGTTTTGCAGCCTGCATCTAAAATAATTTGTAAAACAAATTAAATATATAGCCTACACTTTTTTACATTATAAAAAGGGGAGGTGTATATGATGTTGTAGTCAATGTAGCTTAGTTACTTTGCATACAGTGTGAGATTTGAAGATTGAAATCATATCCATTTTGCGGAGATACATTTATGTGGTCAAATGTAAAACTGTTTTCAGAAATCAGACAAAAAACAGGAGTGACCAGGAGTAAACCAATTTTTTGCAACATTTTCAACAACCCAAATTTCAATTCCAATGCTCAATACCACAAGAACACAGGACACATTCAAGCACCCGGATGAGTTCTTTGAGACATCGAGTGTAGCACTCTTTCTCAAAGTCAAGAAGTAATAATTGCAGCTAAATATAGCAATAGGGAAGCACAGCATCTTTCATTTACTATTATTTAGAATTAAGAGAGATAACTTGTTTATCTCAGGAGTTTCCCTAAATGAGATGGTGAAAAACATGAAAATAAAAGTTTTATTTAAGGCATAACCACATGGAAAGGTGTTTAATTGCTAAAATTTATATTGAAAATACAAACAAACAATAAACCAGTGTATTAATATTGTAATGTTTCAATTGTTTTCTGTTGAAACATGGAGGTCATGTGACCAACAGCAAGATTGCAACATCTCACAGGATGTATTCTGTTTTCTCACAGTCTTCCGTGGAACACTTGGCAAAACTGGTCTCCACAAGAACACAAGTCCATTCACTGCATTATAGTATTGAGAACAGTTATATTCTGCTTGACTTCTATCTAATATAGATTGCAAACTAACGCTCACACATTCCCTTACCTGCCCAAAGTCTCCTTGTACTCGATTGTTCTCCCAATGTGCTTCATCTTGTTTCCTCTTTGTGTACTTATTCATCGTTGTGTCTGGAACCAGTTCCCGGAAAGCTCTCTGTTTTATCCTTCAAAGACTGTGGTGAAAGAGAAATTAATCATCAGTCAGGAGCCACTTGTTTGCCTTATTTGATGGTGTGTATTGTTCATTTTCTTTCATTTTGGAGGTGTGCACATTCTGTAGGACTTTAAAAGCCTAAAAACCTGGATGTGGCTGACTGGAGGTTGGCCTGCTTGGAGCAAAAGATATTTAGACTTTACCTTCTGATTGCCAAAGTTGTATGATTTTTTTTTTTATAAATTTGAAAGGTCCAGCATTCTCTAGACTGCAGCTCTGCACAAGATGTTTGGCCATAGGAAAAATGGTCGTGTCCTACTGAGCCTGGTTTCTCTCAAGGTTTTTTTTTTTTAAATTCTCCACTTACGCCAATTGATGATGTTTTTTCGTCACCATGGCGCCACTGGCTTGCATGGTTCGGGATCTGTAGAGCTGCGCATCAATGGAATTGCTCTTCAGTGTTTGAACTCTCAGTAGTGATTATTAAACCACACTGAACTGAACTGAACTTAAACACTGAAAACTGAACTGACACTGTTTCAATTCACTATAAACTTCCATGTGAAGCTGCTTTGACCCAATCTACATTGTAAAAGCGCTAGAGAAATAAAGGTGAATTGAATTGAATTATTTCAGTTTCATTTTCTTTTTTGTAATCAGACTACATCAGCAAATGCAACTTGGTGTTGGATTTTCTTAAAAGAGAAAACCCTGCAACTTTTGGTTCATAAATCCAATTCCCTGACCATTAGGCCACAACTGACCCCTAAAAGCCACCTATTTGTACAGTATGTCTCTGATATGACATCTCATATCATTTTGCCAAAGGAAATTATTATTATTATTATTATTATTATTAGTTTAATAAAGAATGTTTTTTTTTTTTAATTATTGGTTTAATTAGTTATCAGCCTTTGTGGTCCTTTATTGCAATTACCAACACATCTGATTTTAGTTCAAAGTTTTTTAGTTGAACTTTGAACAATGGTAGAAAATTCTAACCTGGATGGAATAAATTAATAATTTCAATGTTTAAGCGGTATTACATCAGAGTGGGCGGTAGATGGGTTGGTCAGTCTGATCCAGACACTGTATAAATGAAAGGACAGAAAGGAGAGCAGAATAACCTCCTAACAGGAGACTCACTCATGGCCTATGAGACAGAGAATCAGGAGACTCAATACTGCTTTCCTGACATCAACTCATCATGTGTCAAGGAAATACACTCCATTCATGGATATAACATCATATATTTGTTTGTGTCATTGCAGTCAGCATGGACTGTGTTTCTGAACCTGCTGGTGATCATCTCTATCTCTCACTTCAAGAAGCTTCACACTCCAACCAACATGATTATTCTCTCTCTGTCTGTGGCTGATCTGTTTATTGGACTCGTCATGCCTATAGAGGCCATCAGAATGATTGAAATGTGTTGGTACTTTGGGGACATTTTCTGTGGACTTTATTTATTATTTATTTCTTTCCTTATCTCAGCATCTCTCAGTAATTTAATTTTAATTGCTGTGGATCGTTACATGGCTGTTTGTCACCCTTTACAGTACCCACAGAAAATAACCATCACTAAAACACTAATGAGTATCTGCCTGAGCTGGATTTATTCCACAGTCTATAACACTACACTTGTAGTTAATAATGGACATTTTGACACTTCACACTCAACATACGTGTGCTATGGACAGTGTTCATTTGAGATGAGTTTTAGTTGGATAGCAGTTGATCTGTTCATGTCTTTAATTTTTCCTTGCATCCTGATCATCACTTTATATTTGAGGATTTTCTATGTTGTTCATCAGCAGGTAAAGGTTATAAACTCTCTGATGAAAAGTGGTAAATGTGTAACGAAGGGTTCAGTGAAGAGGAAATCTGAGAGTAAAGCTGCTCTGATTTTAGGAATCATTGTGTCAGTTTATCTGCTTTGCTATATTCCATATTGTATCTGTTCTCTAACTGTAAAGTCTTCCACAGCTTTACATAGTTTAATATGGGCTGTATATTCTAATTCAGGTCTGAATCCTCTGGTTTATGCTTTATTTTACCCCTGGTTTAAAAAGACAGCTAAACTCATTTTAACTCTGAAAATAGTTCAGCCGGCATCTTCACTGATCAATATTTTTACACAACATTAATTATAATAACTTGCAAAGCTCTCAATAATAAAGGTAAATATAATCATCTTTTTCACTGATGTTGTTATATGGCATTAATCTTATTTTAAAGTGTATGTTTGATTTTTAAGGAACTTCTGTACTGCCGTAAATACAAATAAGATATGTGAATAATAACTAAATTAAATTAGATTTGAATGTCTTGCTTTGTGCTTAATATTTCTATTTGCCTTTACAGTGGTATTTATAATATCTATTTCTGCCACAAAAGTGGTTTGAAAATGCTTGGATTGTTGGTGTACAAACATTTATACTAAATTGATAATGAACTGGACACATGCTCTTTCCACATCACACAAGTGTTGAAATAATATCACCACCCCTGACCTGCTTATCAGTGCTTTATGCCTCATTAAAAATCTATAGTTTTTGAACGTGTAAGTAGTTTTATGATGTGATGATGAGGTCAGTAGTCCAACCCAACAGAAGAGCTCCAGGAGGAAAAAGGAGAGCTGACAACAGCAACAGACAAGAAGACCAGGTCTCAGACCCTTTATGATGATGTTCTGCTTATATTTATGCAGCAGTTGTCTAATAAGTGCTGCCTTTTGGTTTTATGACGTTCTATGTCATTTTTAGTATTATTATTATTATTATTTTTTTGATTAAGCTTACAGTGCAAAAAATGCTTTTCTTAGCTTTTTTGTCTTGTTTCTAGTCCAAATATCTAAAAATTCTTATATCAAGAAACATTTTCTTGGCAAGCAAAATATAAAGTATTGTTTTCAAAAATAATATGCTAATATTAAGTCAGTTTTTCCTTCAAACAAGCAAAAAATCCTTCCAACGGGGTAAGCAAAATAATCTTGTTTTTCTTTTTTACATAAGATTATTTTGCTTACTCCATTGGCAGATTATTTTTTATTTTAGCATATTATTTCTTAAAACAAGACAACATGTTTTGCTTGTCTAGAAAGTTCTTCTTGATTTAAGAATTTTTTGATATTTGGACTAAATAAGAAAGAACTAAGAAAAGCATTTTTTGCACTGTAGTTTGTGTTTGTCAATTCAATTTGCCAATTGAAATGTTTTAATGTATTTTTTGTGTTTTTTTTTTACAAGAACATGTTTGAAGATAAATAAGAATACTGACAAGAGAGGATGCATTTGCCAATATAGTAATAATGAAAATTATAATGATAAATGATAAACCATTAAATTAGGTGTAAAATAAACCACAGTTTTGTAGTTGTAATATAACTATGATTTACTTGTAAATGTCATCCAGAATCCAGAAAATCTGATACACTTTCCGAATAATTTACTGTCAGAGCAAAGGCCCAGACATTTAGGTTTGTGCTTTGAAAACACATCATTAGAAAGATCTAAATTAAACTACATCTCAACCTAATTCAAAACATGACTTCATTTGTGGTCTATAATTTTTACACCAGTACTTTTTAATCAGTGTCATCCAACATGAATTATTCCACCTCCTAAAATAATCATAATGACACAATGACAATAAAAACCATACATAACACACAGTAATGAATTATTAGCATTGCATCACAGATAGGCAGTGTTTGAACTACAGTAGACTGTGGCCTTTAGGGTAGCCCACTTTTTAAATATATAACAAGAGTGGGGGCATCCTGTAACACACTTACAGGATCCCTATATAAAATATAATCAAAATGTATAAATATAAAACAAACATTCATATTATTGTAACTAATATTACAAAGTAAGCTAAATGATCAAAACACCCTTAGATATTTTCATGTTTCGGTTTTCTTTCTTGCTAAAAAAAACTTGTTTTGCCATCAATAACTTTTTTGGACCCTTGAAAATATCTTTTGAGAGATGTATTTTTACATACACAAACAACAGCAGCCTAAACAATAGAAAACTGTTGCCTAATTTTAGCTGCAGTGCTTCTGTGAGAGAAATACATTTATTTATATAAATTCAACACACATGTTTCTCTTAACAATAATACAACCCCAAATCAGAAATAAGTTGGGACAGTATAGAAAAAAAAAATAGTGATTTCCAATTTTTTTTTCTTGTATTTCATTGCAGACAATATGAACACATATCTTCATTTCATGTTTATTCATGCTTCATTTAATTTGCAAATATACATCCTTTCTTGTCATTCGGACCTGCAACACACTCTAAAAAAAGTTGGGAAAGGAGCAATTTAGGGCTAGTAATCCAGTAAATAGGTTAAATGATGATGTGATTTGAAACAAGTAATTGTAATTATGATTTGGTACAACATCAGCATCCAAGAAAGGTCTAGTCCTTTAGAAGTAAAGATGGGCCAAGGATTGTCAATTTGCCAACAAATATGTGAGAAAATTATTGAAATGTTTAAAAACAATGTTACTCAAAAAAAAAAAGAATAGGAAGACATTTGGATATTTTACGTTCAACGTTCAACAGTGCATAAAATAAATAAAATATTCAAGGACTCTGGAAGAATTGCAGTGCAAAAGTTCAAAAGCCAGGGTCTGTCATGGTATAGAGTTGTGTCAGTGCCCTTGGCAAAGGTAACTTGAACTTCTGTGATGGCAACAGTAGTGCTGAAATGTAAATAGAGATTTTGGAACATAACATGTTCTCTTTTCCAGAGACGTTCATGCATATTTCAACAAGACAATGTAAAATCACATTCTGCACGCATTACAAAGTCCTGGCTGCAGAAACTGGCCTGCCTGCAGTCCTGACCTGTCTTCAATAAAGATTGTGTGGTACATTTTAAAGCACAAAATGCAACAATGCAGGTAGAATGAGTCAAAATTACACCTGAAACACTTCATCACTTGGTGTCTTCAGTCCCTAAACATATTTTAAGTGTTGTGAAAAGGAATGGCAACATTACAAAGTGGTAAATGCTTTACTGTTTTAACTCCTTAAAAATATGTTGCGTGCTTATTAAAAATGAGTATATATATATATATACATATCATCAGGAACTAAGCAACACATTAAACAATGTTTGTTGTATTGTCTGCAATGAAATACAGTTTTAAAAATCACTTTGTTTAATTGCATTTTCATTTGCAACTTTTTCGATTTGGGATTGTGTGCGTGTATTAAAACCATTTATAATTTTTTTTCATAGATTACGTCAAAGTGGGTGGTAGATGGGTTAGTCTGATTCAGACACAGTATAAATGAAAGGACAGAAAGGAGAGCAGAACAGACTCCTAACAGGAGGAGACTCACTCATGGCCTATGAGACAGAGGATCAGGAGACTCAATACTGCTTTCCTGACATCAACTCATCATGTGTCAAAGGACAGCTCTCTAGTTATGGATATCACATATTTGTTTGTGTCATTGCTGTCAGCATGGACTGTGTTTCTGAACCTGCTGGTGATCATCTCCATCTCTCACTTCAAGAAGCTTCACACTCCAACCAACATGATTATTCT
>CAIGQZ010001492.1:27233147-27249232 GCA_903798205.1 Danio tinwini | reverse complement strand
CTGTACCAACAGAAAATAACCATCACTAAAACATTAATAAGTATCTGTCTGAGCTGGGCTTGCATCTCAGCTTACTGCACTGCTTCTGTAATTCATAATGGATATTTTGACACTTCAAACAGAACAGGTGTGTGTTATGGAGAGTGTTTAGTCATAATGAGTTTTAGTTGGATAGTCACTGATCTGTTTATGTGTTTTATTTTTCCTTGTATCCTGATCATAATATTATATTTGAGAATCTTCTATGTAGTTCATCAGCAAGTGAAGGTTATAAACTCTCTGATGAAGACTGGTAAATGTGTAACGGAGGGTTCAGTGAAGAGGAAATCTGAGAGTAAAGCTGCTCTGACTTTAGGAATAATTGTGTCGGTTTATATGCTTTGTTATATTCCTTATTTTATCTGTTCTCTAACTGTAATTTCTTCCACAGCTATAAATGTTTTAGTATGGTTTGTTCATGCTAACTCAGGGCTGAATCCTCTGGTTTATGCTTTATTTTACCCTTGGTTTAAAAAGACAGCTAAATTCATTTTAACTCTGAAAATATTTCATCCGACATCCTCTCTGATCAATATTTTTACACAGCATTAACTATGATCATGGTTCAGTAGTTAGCACTGTCACCTCACAACAAGAAGACTTGAGGCCCAGATAGCATTTCTTTGTGGTGTTTGCATGGGTTTGTGTGGGTTTCCTTTGGGTTGGTCCTGTTTCCCCAACAGTCCAAAGACCTGTGGTATAGGTTAATTGAATATCTTAAACCTTTGCCATGTCTGTCCACACAAATGATTTCAAAACTGCAGTTTTTCTATGCAGTTTGGCTGTTTGTCCACACAAAAATTGTAGTATCAGGTGACTACAACCAACATTTCAGATTTTCTTAAACTCTGGTAGTGTGTACAGTACAACCAGAATTTTTGCATCATGAGACATCAGCATGCACACCATTTTCTCCTATCTTGTTGGTCAGCGGAGCTCTATTCATACCAAACGTGAAAGAAGCAATTGAGGCAAACTCTGCACATTTACAGCAAACATGTCGCCTATACCGTGTTCGCACTGCAGGATGGTAATCCACCTCTGTTCTTACATTTGCATTTATTTGTATGCATTGTACTTGTGCAAATTCTCAATTCCACATTTGATGTGAACCCAGCATAAAATGATTTTATTGCCATTTGTTGTATTGCTGTGTCCTTAACTTACTTCACAGTGCACTTTTGCATTTTCATGTGGACAGTTATTAATTTTTTTATTTAAGGTGGGGAAAACAATTTCTAAAAATACCTGTTTACATGTGGACATGGCCTCAGATTTTATTCTTTTGGATGTGAATCAATAGCACAGGACATACTGTATAGTATGTAATGTTGCATAGATTTGTAACATAGATTTGTGCAACATTATCATGCTTCTGGCTTGGAGAAAGATTGTGAATAAATTTTGTGTCTGTGTGCACGGACAGAGTTGCTGTCACAATTTGTGAACTGTTCCTGAGTCTGCATGAAAAAGCTCTGCTATGATTCAAACGTGAACACAATGGCACCGAATCAATGTGTAAGCACCAGTTTATGTTAAGATTTCTAAGATATAAATACGTCATACAAGTACATGCTGTATATTTAATATATAATTACAAAATTGCACAAACATATTGTATATTGCTTTCTTATACAAATATTAAATACATGTAGGATGGCTATGCCATGAACAGTGTAAGGAAGCATCATCTCCAGGTTCTTGTTTAAGAGGCAGAAAAAAAAAGTTATGTGCATCCATTAATAAATGCTGATTCCAGTACATTTACAGATGCATTTTTAGATGTAGAGCTGTATCTGTTAATATACTATAAACTAATATAAATGATCAAGGTTTGATTAATACACATATATGTAAATATTCATTTCTAAAGTAAAGTACATTTATAGGTTGACTAATTGTTATTGGACATTATTAAATAGCTGTCTAGAATACTCTAGTTTGATTGGTAAGTCATGCTATTCCAAGGTATGTTGTACCAAGATAACAACTGCTGAATAACTTAGACTCAACCAAGAACTTCTGATCACCTTGACATCAGTGAATACATTCACATCCATACACTTACATCCACATTGATGTGACTGCATATCTGTCACGCCACTGTTTTTGACTGTTTGATGGTGTGAATGAGTGAATGCACGAGCTATTTGTAGAGCCTTCTATAATCTAACTAAACTAAATATAATCAGTTAAATAGACTTCAACATCCATTTGGTTTTTAAAGCGTAAAAAGAGACAACTTCAACTTAATTGAAAATACTGCGGTAAAGTTAATTTCAATATTTTAAAGACGTGGCGTGAAAAAATAGAATGTAATGCAGTGCTTGTCCGTTCTGATACTCACTTTTAAAAACTGAAATTCACTACCTGGCTGAGATACGATATAAAGAAATCAGATCTCAAACGCGTCGATTTTGTATGGGATGACAATTCACCGGAAGCTCTGACGCTGACTGAAAAGAAAAGTCTGTATGTAAGTTAGTATGTGCCCTGTTCGACTGCTTTTGTTTGTGTCAACTTTGTGTTTTTGACTGTTTAGTGCCATCTAGTGACGTAATGCACAGGTTAGTGAATGCTCCATTCAGCTGTTATGATTTTTGTCAGATTTCTGTTTATTTAAAGAACTAATAAACTATTATTGCCAATTGAAATGTTTCTTTTTCTTTTATTTCTTTTTCTTTTTTTTTTTTTACAAAAAATCATGTTGATGGCCAAAAAGAATACTGACAAAGAGAATGCATTCTTTAATATATTAAAACTTAAAATGATTTAACTCTAAATTAGCGTGTAGTAAACCACTTATTTGTAGTTAGTGTAAATATGATTTAACTGTAAATTTCATCCAGAATCCAGGAAATCTGATACACTTTTAGAATAATTTAGTCACAGAGCAATGGCCCAGACCTTTAGGTTTGTGCTTTAAAAACACAACATTAGAAAATTCTAAACAAAATTACATCTAAACCTGATTCAGAAAATGACTTCATTTGTGGTCTTCAATCCGCCAAACGACTGTTACACCTGTACGTTTCATTCAGGCCTTTAGTATCCTCCAACATGACTGGTTCCACCTCTTGAAGTCATCTTAATGACAATAGAAATCATACATATTACTCAGAAATGAATTCTAATAGGGCAAATCATCCAACACAGGTATCTAGTGTAGTGAGAATGAATGCTAGTACTAAAGCAAAAAAAAAAAATTTAACACAAACAAGTTGTCATAGCTGTGCAATGCACATCATCTGAGCTGAAGCATCAAATACAGTGACAAAAAATAGTCCAAATTATAGTTTTGTAACCCACCGGTTCTACATCTTTGTATGGGACACATTTGCTCTAACAAGGAGGCTATAGACCATGGCCTCTAGTTTCTGTCGCTATGTTTACCCCCGATTCACATGGGGCTTCAGCATCAACGCTTGTAAGGTGCGTGTTTGAAGTTGGGGATGATACGATCGTCATAGCAGCGTCAGCCAATGAATCGTGCAGATATACAGCCCTGATTGCTGTGGCATGAGTGTGACATTGCTCATCTATCTAATTTCAGTGTTTTGGTTTTTGTGTAGATATGCAATGATGGCCTTGATTTTTTGCATTTGTTTTAAATAATATAATTTAAGAATAAGATTCCACTTGGGTAAGTAATAAATAATATTTAAATGCTGATTCCAGGTTTAATTATTGCTTATCTATTATTGAACATTGTCGTCCAGCATATGTTCATAGTAGGGATGCACCGATATGGATTTTTGGCCGATATCGATAACCGATAACTCTTATAACGCCAATAGCCGATATATATAGGCCGATAAATATAAATATTTCAAAATGTAATATTTTTATACAGTAAAAAAAATATTTTATTTGAAAAACTTCATGAAAGAATGAACTGCTCTTATGAACTGAATAGCCTATACTCAAAGCAAAAAAAGCAATAATTTCAAAATTGCAAGGTGATTATATAGACCTATATCCATGGTTTCACATAAATCAGCATGCAAAAAAAATACATTATTTTCTTTTCTTTACATAGCAAATAATAGGTTTATTAATAATTGGTTAAATAACAAAATGGGATTTAATTAACAAGCAAGTTAAATATATTTTAAATAAAATGAAAATGAAAGAGCTGAGGACTAAGACCAGCTCAAATGTTCTTGAATAAAACGTGTTACAGTAATGTACACATGTACATATACGTAATGTTCGAAAAAGCCTTTTTTAAAGGTGTTTTGAAAGTTTAGAGCCACCGTACAAGCGAACAGCTAAATACAGATAGTACTTTTTACTTAAGAAAGTGCGGCATAGATTCATCCTAATGTTGGTATGTTGGTGCTGCTTGTCAATCAGACAATGCATGTTTATTCTTGCTGTCAATTGCAGGAAAAATGATCAATAAAAAGTTTATGATAAACTGCTGTGAGTTTCACTCAACTGCAGGTACAGATTTGCCCTCGGAGTCAGATTTTGATACAACACCTGAGCGTTGAACACAGATGACATTATGACAAATGCAGTGCAGTGCATATAAAGACAGACTGTGGGGGTGAGTTGAGAATCCCCAAGCTAGATTCAGTGACTAGCACACCTCTTCCCCGTGCTGCTGTGAAGGCTGTCATATTAGACATGTGTGCGTGTGCGTGCGTGTGGTGATAGCCCTCATGCGCGCTCGTTATAATCAATATGAATGTTTCGTTCAAACTAAATACAATCTTACATCAACAACACATGGCAAGCAACACGTTGATAATAACAAATAATCCTTAGATTACAAACAACCCAACAAGCTGTCAAATGCAATGTTTTTCCTGAGGCAATTTAAAACAAAATACACAGAGACACTTTATCAAACAAATCTACAATGATAAGGAATATGGTTACTTACTGAGTTATTAACGCCCAGCAATACCACATGAAGAAAAGACTAACTTTAAAGGAATAAACAATGTGAGGAAAGCTCCATTATAGTGCACTGGAGAAGTCTAAAGTTCCGCTCACGCATGCGTGAGGCAGGCAGTCCTGTACAATTACGTAATTTATCGGCTTAAAGATATCGGCCTAATTTTGACATCGAACCAATGACGATAATCTTAAAAATAGCATTTATCGGCCGATAACGATATGGCCGCCAATATATAGTGCATCCCTAGTTTATAGGTAAAATCATTTAATAATTGTTTTCATAGATTACACCAGAGTAGGCGGTAGATGGGTTGGTCAATCTGATTCAGACACTATAAATGAAAGAAGAGAAGATGAGACTCACTCATGGCCTATGAGACAGAGGATCAGGAGACTCAATACTGCTTTCCTGACATCAACTCATCATGTGTCAAGGGACAGCTCTCTAGTCATGGATATATCACATATTTGTTTGTGTCAGTGCTGTCAGCATGGACTGTGTTTCTGAACCTGCTGGTGATCATCTCCATCTCTCACTTCAAGAAGCTTCACACTCCAACCAACATGATTATTCTCTCTCTGGCTGTAACTGATCTGCTTGTTGGACTAGTCATGCCTATAGAGGCAATCAGACAGATTGAGAAATGTTGGTACTTTGGAGACACTTTCTGTGGACTCTATTTAATATTTGTGTCATTACTTTTCTCTACATCTCTTAGTAATTTAGTTTTAATTGCTGTTGATCGTTATGTGGCTGTGTGTCACCCTTTACTGTACCCACAGAAAATAACCTTCACTAAAATGTTAATCAGTATCTGTCTGAGCTGGATTTGCATCTCTGCTTACTGCACTGCCTCTGTAATTAGTAATGGATATTTTGACACTTCATACAGAACAGGTGTGTGTTATGGGCAATGTTTAGTCATGATGAGTTTTAGTTGGTCAGTCACTGATCTGTTCATGTGTTTTATTTTTCCTTGTGTCCTGATCATAACTTTATATTTAAGGATTTTCTACGTAGTTCATCAGCAAGTGAAGGTTATAAACTCTCTGATGAAGGCTGGTAAATGTGTAACGGAGGGTTCAGTGAAGAGGAAATCTGAGAGTAAAGCTGCTCTGACTTTAGGAATCATTGTGTCAGTTTATCTGTTTTGTTATATTCCTTTCTTTATCTGTTCTCTAACTGTAAACTCCTCCACAGTTTTGAATGTTTTAATATGGGCAGTGCATGCTAACTCAGGTCTGAATCCTCTGGTTTATGCTTTATTTTACAGCTGGTTTAAAAGGACAGCTAAATTCATTTTAACTCTGAAAATATTTCAGCCGGCATCCTCTCTAATAAATATTTTTACACATTAATTATAATTACTCGCAAAGACGTAACAAATAAACAAGCATATGATACTATTTGATTTCTTCTTAGGTTTTCACTAAATGGCATGAAGCTTCAAAGTGTATGTTTCATTTAAGTTATTTGTGTACTGCTGTAAATACAAAGTAAAGCTCTGTGACTAATATCTAGCATAGAATAAACCAGTCAAATAATTATGTAGCACATTTAATGTTGTGTATGACTGTGTAAGTCATATAACACGATTTTTTTAAATCTATAAAACTGTATTTGCAAGTACTGAAATTGTTGGTGTACTAACACAGCTGCCAAAACCACCTGTCTATTAATTATAAACTTGACACCTACTTCCTTCACAAAAACGTCACCTATTCAGCACTGCTGGACTGTCATCAACCTGTGTTCTCACATTTGCTTTTATTTGTGTGCATTGTACTTGCGCAAATTTTTGATTACACATTTCGGGTGAACCATGCATAAAGGCTTTTATGCCCACCTTCTGGTTTGACATGACCTTAATGTGCATTTTCATGTGGATAGTTTACAGTTCAATGGGGAAAACTGTTTAAAAAATGCCTGTGTACATGTAGACAATGCTTCAGATTTTGTTCAGTTGGATGTGAATCCAATAGCACAGGACACTGTAGCATAGGCTTGTACAACATTATCATACCTCTGGCTTGGAGGAAGAATGTAAATAAATTTGGTCTCTGTGTGCACAGGCAGATTCGCAGTCACAATCTCCGCTATGATTCAAATGTGAACACAATGGCACCAAATCACAGAACACTACTAAGCATGTATGAATTTGTCAGGCTGCGTATTCATGAGTATAATCATTCAGTTTTCCCCGCACGTATGCCTGATATGCTTGATTTAAGGGCACCTATGATGAAAATCTTTTGTAAGCTGTTTGGACAAAACTGTGCATTTATAGTGTGTCCACAGTCACATTGGGGTGATATAAACACTATAAGTCTCTTCTTTAAAATTTCCTGATGTTAAAATAGGATCCACATCCTTCCCATTTTGAGGGCGACCGCAACTTGACGTAGGAGTGCAGTTTCCCCACCCACCGATCAGATTTGCAGCTTTGTATTAACATGTCGCCCTAGTAACGTGTATAATCATATCAACAAGACAGGACGTGTGGAACTGGGATTAAAAGACCTGTTCAGCTTTCTGTGATCATCAGTCATCAGCAAATGTGATCAAGTATGAGTTTTACAAGTTTAAAAAGTTTTTAAAAAAAGAGCAAGTTTGTAATGAATTACAGCGATTTTACCATCTTTATAACCTCAGCCGCATGTCAGTACAATTATAAAAAAAGATGCTTCAATCTTAGTTTGTGAATGTTAAATCAGGTTTATTTTGTACATTAACATAATGGATATCCATACAGCAGTGGATATTAACATGTATCCTGTCACATTTGCGTGAAAAAAATGCGCTAATTTAACTGTGCGTGCTTGCGTGTGTGTGTGTGTGTGTGTGTGTGTGTGTGTGTGCCTGAACTTTGTAACAACATTGTGTGTGACTCATCGTTGCAACTACACAACAAATACATCAAATAATCATTGCCAAAGTTCTTACTGTAGTATTTCTCACAAACGTTATATGAGATTTGCTTTCTTCATGTCTGTCACTCTGCTGTTGAGGCACACTCTGACAGGCACGTGAGAACATTGGGCGGGGAGAACTAGCATACACAGACACATTCTGGAGACAAAAAAGGTTTATCTTAAATAAAAAAAGAGGTAAAATAGGTGTTCTTTAAAGAGCGTATTGTGGGTTAAAAATTATTTTAAAAAAGATGAAATTGTTTGTAAAAAAATACTATATAATACCATAAAATACCACATTAAAATGTTTTACAAAGCGCAGGGGAATACATTTTAAAGAAAAGTTGTCTGTTTTTCCCCACTTCCGGAAAACACACTTTTTTTTTCTAACCACCCCGGTGATGTCAGACTGGGGATTTATTTGACAGGCACGTGCTGTTTACAGTGAAGCAGAGTAGCATATAGCAGAATCGGTTGCTAGTTTTGGTGTAATTGATCAACATCGTGGTATATTATTGCGTTTATGGGAACTGCACAAACTTCAGCCTGTCAG
Source organism: Danio tinwini (assembly GCA_903798205.1). NCBI lineage: Eukaryota > Metazoa > Chordata > Actinopteri > Cypriniformes > Danionidae > Danio > Danio tinwini. The sequence continues at coordinate 27,240,819 of CAIGQZ010001492.1, read as the reverse complement.
CATATCAAGTCCACAAGTTTCTCGTTGTTTTTTGGTTGATTTTTATTCCTGAAATGGGACGAACCGGATAAAACTGAAAGGCGAAAAACACACTCCTGGATCAGTCATAGATGCAGCTGAATGAAAACGAGAATTGTATACGGTAAGACAACTCGTTTTTCTTTTATATTTGTCAACTTTAGAATCAGTAAGCATGATTATTTGAGTAATTAGAAGCAACGCAATGTGTTTACGTTGGAGAAGCCTATAGTACAGTACTGCATAAGCATTTTAAATGTACTTTTTTAAAACAGTGTAAAAATGTAAGCACATGATACGACAACTGGTAACATCAGTTTGCTAATATTATAAATGTCTTGTATTACGTAGTGACTTTATTTGCTCAGCTAATAAATAATTTATTGTCATGTGGTGTGTTTATAAGGCTTTTGAAAATGCATCTTCAGCAGTGATGCTGACCCGGTGCAGAAGCCACAGGCCTCTCGCTCATCTGTGCTTCACTTTGGCTCACAGAGCAACTTCAGACCTTTACCTCGTTCATCAGGTAAATTATTATTTATTTCCCTTATCTTTAAATAAGTAAACATAGTATTATCTGTTTACAAAAACTAGAAGTGCAAATAATTACTAGATTATTTCTATATAATGCAGGCGGGTAAAACTCAAACATTGTCTTTGACTTCCCTTATTTAAAAAATATTGTAAATGTGTAACCATTGACTTCCATAGTATCTGTTTTTGCTACTATAGAAGTCGCTGGTTACAGGTTTTCAGCTTTCTTCAAAATATCTTCTTTTGTGATCAACAGAAGAATAAAACTCATAAAGGTTGGAAAGCACTTAAGGGAGAGTAAAAAGAGAGAGAGTCTGTCCTGTCAATGAGGAAGGGCACTTTTTTTTCACATATGGGGAATATTCATCTTGTAAAAGAGAAAAAAAAAAACACTTGAAAAATTTAAGTTTGTTCACACATGCTCAACTTATAATGGGTACAATCTATATTTGTGAGATGGTACGCAGTTCACTACCCAGGGGTCTGCAAATGTGGCTGGGTATTCTGTATTCTGCTATATTAAAATATAAATATACACAATTAATAAACATGATTTAAACTTTTACATTATTTCCCTAGCATATATGCATCAGCCCTTATGGCGTCTCTGTCGATGGAATACTGGAGGCCATCACAGGCTCGACGAGAATGCAGAACTGTCCACTACATTTGCTCTCCTTTCTAGATCCTTCCAGTGGGTGTACAAGGATGAGGATGTCAGCATCTTTTTACACAGCATTCACAATTTAGCACACGTTAAAGACATAAATAATATTTACTTTTAAATGAGTCAGATGATATATTTTTCTTTTAGTATTATATGTTTGTTATCTACTTATACACGCACTCTCACAGATACTTATACATATATAAAGAGTAAAAATGTTGGGTATTAACAATGCTTATGGTTTTATGCTATTGAATTTAAGTTGAATTAGAATTTGAGCTTGAATTAGGGTTGAAGAGTTTATTTAACCATAAATGCAGATCAGATCTGTTGATCAAATCTTTGTAAATATTTTATACAGTAACAACTTGTGATAGTATTTTTTTATGGATTGTCAAAATGGAATCCAATATGGATCATCTCAAACCTATGGCAAAAAAAGAAACATTATTTAAAAAATTATATTAATTGTTTTAATATTTGATGTTGTTTTTATTTCAGTACAGTAGCTCTGAAAACCTTTTGTGTGAATATCTCGGCATCCAAACGTGCACCTCGATCAGTTGTGTTTATACTGTTTATATGCGCGATGTCCCTAGTCCGACGTCACTTCCGGTCTGGCAATTTTTCAGATGCGTAAGAACATTTCTGTGACTAAAAACGACACCAGATGGCTTAATAATAAACTTTAACATGTATCTTAATAAAAATCTAGTTTCTACTTTACTCTTACGCACATTGACTCACTTAAGTGTCTAACGTACAATATGGTCTTTAAACGAATTTGGGTGTGAGTCATTCTATCGAGTTAAATGGGAAAGCACCAGATCATGTTAAGATTTTAAAGATATACAAATATGTCATACAAGTACTTTATTTTGATGGTCCATTTGAGTATTGGTAGATGGTCTGCTTAATTTCTGTTGATACTGCTCCTTTAACAGACATTTAACCGACTATAAGAACTTTGCAACTACATATCAACTTACACTAACCCCAACCTAAATATATACTTATAATCTACTAAGAATTAGTTGCATTGTAAATTAGTTGCAATGTAACTTAAATTCAACAAACGGACCATCAAAATAAAGTGTGACCAATTGCACAAATATATAATGCATTTTTACACAAATGTTGACTACATGTAGGACGACTATACCATGAACAATGTGAGAAAGCGACATATCCAGTACGCTGATATGCAGATTCCTGTATTTACAGATACAATTTTAAACCTTGAGCTGAATCTGTTACTGTACTATGACCTAGTATAAATTATTAAGGCTTATTTAATGCATTAATATGTAAATATTTATTTTTATAATACAGTGCAATTATTGCTTGACTAACCGTTATTGACTGTCTGGAATACTCAATTCTGAATGGTCATTCATGACATTCCAAGGTTGTTGTTTCGAGATAACAACTGCTGAATTCAATTCAATAAATTTTTATTTCTATAGTGATTTTACAATGTAGATTGTGTCAAAGCAGCTTCACATTCTTCTAGTAAATTTTCTAGTAAACCGAAACTGGATAACTATAACCACCGCTAAACTAGCACGTTTTAGCAGTTTTTAAACTGAAATAACCACTATTTACACTAAAATAATAGCTAAACAGTTTTTTTTCTGCTGTTTGATGGTGTGAATGAATTCTGAATGAGTATAATGTAGGTTAATATGTGCCCCATTTGACTGCTTTTGTTTGTCAGCTTTGCATTTTTGGCTGTTTGAGGCCACCTTGTGGCATAATGCACAGGTTAGTGAATGCTTCATTCAGCTGTTATCATTTTTGTCAGAGTTGTGTTTAATACAGAATTAATAAACTATTGTGGCACAGTACAATGTTTTGAGTCAAATTGTTATATTTTGTGGCAATTAGTTGTGTAATAAGTGGTATATAAAGTACATCCAGGATGGTTGTTTTCTTAGAATAAAGCCTGTCAGTCTTATACAACAGTGCTATGCTTTGTGTCAGGCTGCCAATAAGCCTTTCAGGACCTTTTTTCTGTGATAACAACCTTCTGCATGTACTTTATCCCTAACTATTGGTCCAGCATATCTTTATTTGTAAATCTACAATTAGTCGACTTTTAATCCTAACCACACTAGAGTGACCCACTCAGATGAGCTCAAGAGCCTCTCAAGTAAAGGATTTATAGCAGCTGATTATGATGATTTTTGTATTGAACATGTTTTTCTTCCCGAATAAGAATCATGGCATAATATCCTGTGATGTCCACTTCCACGAACAAAAAAAAAAAAAAAAAAATTTTTTTTTTTTTCTTTTTTTTTAACAGCAGCAAAAAAACTTTAACCTAGATGAAAAACACTGAATGTATTGCAAATTTACTGTTCAAGAAAGAGAAAGGGTAGAAAAAATGTTTCTGATAGATTACATCAGAGTGGGTGGTAGATGGGTTGGTCAGTCTGATCCAGACACTGTATAAATGAAAGGACAGAAAGGAGAGCAGAACAGACTCACTCATGGCCCATGAGACAGAGGATCAGGAGACTCAATACTGCTTTCCTGACATCAACTCATCATGTGTTAAGGGGGAACGCTCCAGTGATGAATATAATATCATTTATTTGTTTGTGTCATTGCTGTCGGCATGGACTGTGTTTCTGAACTTGCTGGTGATCATCTCCATCTCTCATTTCAAGAAGCTTCACACTCCAACCAACATGATAATTTTCTCTCTGGCTGTAACGGATCTGCTTATTGGACTTGTTATGCCTATAGAGGCCATCAGACTGATTGAGACATGTTGGTACTTTGGAGACACTTTCTGTGGACTTTATTCAATATTTATCTCAATACTTCTCTCATCATCTCTTTGTAATTTAGTTTTCATTGCTGTTGATCGTTATTTGGCTGTGTGTCACCCTTTACTGTACCCTCAAATTATAACCATCACTAAAATATTAATCAGTATCTGTCTGAGCTGGCTTTTCTTATCAGCTTATAACACTACCTTCGTAAGTAATAATGGATATTTTGACACTTCACACATAACAGATGTGTGTTATGGAGAGTGTAAAGTTATGATAAGTTTTAGTTGGATAGTCACTGATCTGTTCATGGGTTTTATTTTTCCCTGTGTGCTGATCATCACTTTATATTTGAGGATTTTCTATGTAGTTCATCAGCAAGTAAAGGTTATAAACTCTCTGATGAAGGGTGGTAAATGTGTTAGGGAAGGTACAGTAAAGAGGAAATCTGAGAGTAAAGCTGCTCTGACTTTAGGAATCATTGTGTCCATTTATCTGCTTTGCTATATTCCTTACTATATCTGTTCTCTAACTGTAAACTCTTCCACAACTGTCAATGTTTTAATATGGGTTGTGCACACTAACTCAAGTTTAAATCCTCTGGTTTATGCTTTATTTTACCCCTGGTTTAAAAAGACAGCTAAACTTATACTTACTCTGAAAATCTTTCAGTTGGGGTCCTCTCTGATAAATATTTTTACACCACATTAGGTACAATTTCTTGCAAAGCTGTCACTAATAAATATACAACAAATACATCATGATCTTTAATTTCTATTTGTAATTCTATTTGTAATTTTCACTAAAATTTAGAGTCTCATCTCCCATTCACTTTAAGAGTCAGTTAAGTCGTGCCATGGCGCATTTGCTATTTACATGGCGGACTTTGTAAGTGGAAAAACTGAACGCTTGACCAGCGAGAAAACAGTTAAACAAACAATGTGTGTGAGAATAAAGAACGAACCTCCTCTTTACTTTACTTTTACTCTTTAATCCTTTACTTTCGTGGATAAGGAAACTGAAGACATCCATTAGCCTACATATTTATTTCGTTTGTTAAGTGCAAAGAATTGTTTCAAAACTTTTTAAATTCAGTTCTAATTTCCAGCAAGTGAATAAATGAACAATAATAATGAGTGTGGTCAAAAAACCAAAGTTACATCCAAACACACGTCCTATTCTTATGCCCCATATGGTAATACATACATCTCCAAAACCTGACAGATTGACGAGTCTAATCAAATATGTTTTTTTAACAAATATAAATATCCATATATTAAATAATATCCATACTACTAATAATAACATTATACAAATGCAAATTGTTATACATTTACTGAAAAAGGCATAAAGAAGGCAGTGTTTTTTTATATTTATGTAGAAATTTAGAATTTTTGTAACATTTTAATCCTTTAATTTTTTTCATATGTAAAGATATTTGTGTATTGCTGTACATCCTGTATGTAATAAGCAATGTGTAAGCACTTAAACCCACATAAGCGCACAGCTAACATGCTCTGCGCTGGACTTTAGACCTGCTTTCAGATGGTCAATGGCGCGGTTTATTTCAGTTCTTCAAAATAGCAACGTGCCCACAATGCATCTTAACACACCTCTATTTTAAACCAGCACACCCATGCAACATGGTGTAACTACTTGGTGTAATATGTGAAAATTAGGATTGTGCTGGTCTGAATATAGCAATAAATCACGCAAAAGACTTTGTGCGGCTTATTGCGCCTGGTGTATTAGAATATTGACAAACCGGTTATTTTAGAGTAGTTGGTGGTTTTTAAGACCATTCAGAATTCAAATTATCATTCATATATCTTATTATTCAGGTATACAGTAATAGTTACTCTGCATGTTAATAAATGCTTCATGTTGTTTTGTGACCTAATAGAAAGCGACAACTGTTTATGCTTTGTAAATCCCTAATAAATGACAATTAAAAGCTTGTTATCAAATTAAAAATAATATCAGGAATGGTGCAATGTCAAGGAGGCATATAGTTCCATGGCCATCCCACCTTTGGGCAGATCAGATTGCAGCAGTCATACAGCAACAAGTGACAAGAACCAGCCGTAGTCTTTACCTATCTTTATAATCCACATTTAGTCAATTTCGAATAGCATCCACATCAAAATCAATAACTCAGATGAATTTACAGCAGCTGATTAAAACATTGATCACCACATCTGACTTCAGTTCAGTTTCAGATGTGCACCGCTTTCTTGTGGAAATACAAAACAAAAAATTACCAAAAAATAAATCAATTTTGAACTTCACTTTTGGAAAGTGAAAAGAAAACACTAATTTAGGCAGAGGAAAATAATTGTATTACAAAGCTATAGAACTAAGAAAAACTAAATCCTTTAAACAACATCAGAGTGGGCGGTAGATGGGTTGGTCATTCTGATCCAGACACCATGAGAGAAAGGAGAGCAGAACAAACTCCTAACAGGAGGAGACTCAATACTGCTTTCCTGACATCAGCTCATCATGTGTCAAGGAGAGACACTCAAGAAATGGATATATTATATATTTGTTTGTGTCAGTGCTGTCAACATGGACTGTGTTTCTAAACCTGCTGGTGATCATCTCCATCTCTCACTTCAAGAAGCTTCACACTCCAACCAACATGATTATTCTCTCTCTGGCTGTTACTGATCTGTTTGTTGGACTTGTCATGCCAGTAGAGGCCATCAGACTGACTGAGAAGTGTTGGTACTTTGGAGACACTTTCTGTGGACTCTATTTATTATTTGTTGCTTTACTTCTCTTAACATCTCTTGGTAATTTAGTTTTAATTGCTGTTGATCGTTATGTGGCTGTGTGTCACCCTCTAGTATACCAACAGAAAATAACCATGACAAAAACATTGAGTATCTGTCTGAGGTGGGTTTGCGTCTCAGCTTACTGCACTGCCCTTGTAATTAATAGTGGATATTTTGACACTTCACACAGAACTAATGTGTGTTATGGGCAGTGTTTAGTCATGATAAGTTTTAGTTGGATAGTCACTGATCTGTTCATGTTTTTTTTTTCCCTTGTACACTTATCATGATGTTATATTTGAGGATCTTCTATGTAGTTCATCAGCAAGTAAAGGTTATAAACTCTCTGATGAAGGGTGGTAAATGTGTAACAGAGGGTTCAGTAAAGAGGAAATCTGAATTTAAAGCTGCTCTGACTTTAGGAATCATTGTGTCAGTTTATCTGCTTTGCTATATTCCATACTGTATCTGTTCTTTAACTGTAATCTCCTCCACAGCTATAAATGTTTTAGCATGGGCTTTGCATGCTAACTCAGGTCTGAATCCTCTGGTTTATGCTTTATTTTACCCCTGGTTTAAAAAGACAGCTAAACTCATTTTGACTCTGAAAATATTTCAGCGGGCATCCTTTCTAAACTATTTTTTCACAACATTAATTTTAATTACTACATTATTTTTTGTTACTAATGAGATATGTTAATTGTCATTTTTGTTATTTTTACTGAATCACATGCAGCTCGTGTCAAAGAGGTTTAAGTAACTTCTGTACTGCTGTAAATAAAGAGTAAAGATATGTGAGTGATTGCTAAATCAACCAGTAAATCAATTATACTAAATAGGGCACATTTATTGTGTGTGTGTGTGTGTGTGTGTGTGTGTGTGTGTGTGTGTGTGTG
>CAIGQZ010001492.1:27201448-27224705 GCA_903798205.1 Danio tinwini | reverse complement strand
GAACCTGCTGGTGATCATCTCCATCTCTCACTTCAAGAAGCTTCACAATTCAACCAACATGATTATTCTCTCTCTGGCTGTAACTGATCTGCTTGTCGGACTCATCATGCCTATAGAGGCCATCAGACTGACTGAGAAGTGTTGGTACTTTGGAGACACTTTCTGTGGACTCTATTTATTATTTGTGTCATTACTTCTCGCAACATCTCTTGGTAATTTAGTTTTAATTGCTGTTGATCGTTATGTGGCTGTGTGTCACCCTTTACTGTACCCACAGAAAATAACGATGACAAAAACGTTAATGAGCATCTGCCTGAGCTGGGTTTGCTTCTCAGCTTACTGCACTGCCCTTGTAATTAATAATGGACGTTTTGACACTTCACACAGAGAAGATGTGTGTTATGGGCAATGTTTAGTCACGATGAGTTTTAGTTGGATAGTAACTGATCTGTTCATGTCTTTTATTTTTCCTTGTATGTTGATCATAATGTTATATTTAAGGATTTTCTGTGCAGTTCATCAGCAAGTGAAGGTTATAAACTCTCTGATGAAGGGTGGTAAATGTGTAACCGAGGGTTCAGTGAAGAGGAAATCTGAGAGTAAAGCTGCTCTGACTTTAGGAATCATTGTGTCAGTTTATCTGCTTTGCTATATTCCATACTGTATCTGCTCTCTAACTGTAATCTCCTCCACAGCTATAAATGTTTTAATATGGGCTATGCATGCTAACTCAGGTCTGAATCCTCTGGTTTATGCTTTATTTTACCCCTGGTTTAAAAAGACAGCTAAAGTTATTTTGACTCTGAAAATATTTGAGCGGGCATCCTCTATGATAAATATTTTTACACAACATTAGTTATAATTACTTGCAAAGCTGTCACGTGTGTTATTTTTACTAAATTGGATGAAGCTCATGTCAAAGAGTTTAAGTAACTTCTGTACTGCTGTAAATAAAGAGTAAAGATATGTGAGTGATAGCTAAAGTAACTAGTCAACTAATTATACTGTGTAGTACATGTTTAGTGTGTGTATAGATTGTGTATTGAAGGTTATGTGGCTTTTATGCTTGATATTTCTATAGGCCATACAGTGATGTTCAAAACTTCTGTTTCTGCCAGAAAAACAAACACAAACAAAAAACACCCTTATTTGCTGGGATTGTTGATAAACAAACACGGCTTTCAAAAGTACCTGCTCATTGATAATGAACTTAACACTTACTCTTCACCCAAAAAAGTGAAGGTTAAAATGCTAATTAATAAGTGTAAATCTCCCCATGGCCATTGCCACCTTTTTTTATATACATTGTTGTAGCTTAGCTATATATTTTTCAGTGTTGACAGAAGCTCAGCTAGTTATTATACAATGTAGCTTTTTCAGTTGGGGTTGAATGACTAGATTAAGTCAACTTTTATATCATTAAAGTCGAATCAGCGTCAAATAGTCCTTGGTGACATCATTAGTAAAACACAAGATGCAAATGTTTTGCAATATGTCACAATGTGCTATTTATTTGCAGGAAATTATAAACTACCTGACAAAAGTCTTGTCTTCGATACCAGTTGTTAGAGCAACAGATAATAACTTGACTTCTAGTTGTTCATTTGGAAAAGTTTAGAAGGTCGATTTTTCTGATGAATCATCTGTTGAACTGCATCCCAATCATCACAAATACTGCAGAAGACCCACTGAAACCCACATGGTCCCAAGATTCTCACAGAAATCAGTTCAGTTTGGTGAAGGAAAAGTCAAGGTTTGCGGTTACATTCAGTATGGGGACGTGCAAGAGATCTGCAGAGTGGATCACATCATCAACAGCCTGAATTATTAAGACATTTGTGCTGCCCATTACATTACAAACCACAGGAGAAGGCAAATTCTTCAGCAGGATAGCGCTCCTCATACTTCAGCCTCCACATCAGAGTTCCTTAAAACAAAGAAGGTCAAGGTGCCCCAGGATTGGCCAGCCCGGTCATCAGACATGAACATTATTGAGCATGTCTGGGGTGAGATGGAGGAGGCATTGAAGATGAATCCAAAGAATCTTGATGAACTCTGGGAGTCCTGCAAGAATGCTTTCTTTGCCATTTCAGATTACTTTATACACACTATTCATTCTTTTTCCACTGCACCATGACTTTATATTCTATACTGTACATTATCTCTGTTAAGTGACAAGACTTTTGTCTAAGCAAAGTCAAACCTTACTGTATAATAAGCGTAAACTAGAGGGCTTTGCCTTTCACATAAGCCAATTCTGAAATCAAGTGATCAACTAGAAGTCATGCTATTTTGTTATCATTATTTGTTGTTCATAAAAGTTGAATAGGCAACCACACTTTTGTCAGGTAGTGTATATACACATGCTATTTGACAGCTCATAACACTTTGCAAAAAAATGCAACCTTATCAATGACACATTTTAGTGCAAAACAAATATAGTCATTACATTGAGTACTGCACCTTCTACTAAGATTTTAACAATGACAAATAATTTAGTACAGAAGTAATGCATACTTTTTTCAGTGCGTAGAACACAGATTCATGGCAAGTTTTTTCACATTTAAATGGATATGAGTAAATATTTTATTTACCTCAATATAAGGCAATAATATTATTAGGGTGTTTGTATGAGTTGCTTTAAGTATGTTCCTTTCAGATTCTCATTTTACATGTTATAGTATATTGATTGATGTCTTTGCATTGTCTTGCTTGTAATTTTGCATTTTTTTATTTTTCAACTTCAACTGCAATTCAGCAGTTTGACTTTAATGTGTCTTCACTTCGCAGAGGACAACATCCAATCACATTACTTTTCCAGTGTTGCTTAAAAAGATTGGCTAGTAAAATTTGGCTGCTGTAGGTTATTTGCATGGGGTGACCTAACTAGCTGTTTAATAATTCAAAGTGCACTTAAAGTTCATGTGAAGAGTTGATGTTGATATGAGAAAAATAATAATTTCAATGATCTGAGGGCAGTTTCAGTCAGTGAACCAACCTTTTTGTTTAGGGCTGTCATGTTGTTCATGTCAAAAATCATGTGATCGGTGCAGTGCGACTAGTCAATATCAATCAAAAAGTGTCATGGCAGAGCATTAAAGGGCACCTATTTTCAAAATTTAATACAAGTCTTGTGTGTCTCCAGAATGTGTCTGTAAAGTTTCAGCTCAAAACATCCATCAGATTATTTATTACACCTTTCAGAATATTGGATTTTCTACTCTGAACACTATGTAGCTGTTTTTGTTGCCTGTGCCTTTTGTTGCCTAATGCTAGTTCTCCCTGCCCACCGTTCCCACGTGCCTGCCAGAGTGTGCCTCAATCTACACCTCAGCTGCATCAGATAAACAGTACAGCAGAGCTTAATGTATTCCTGCACCGCACCGTATCTAGAGCGGCTGTGACAAAAAAAATATATATATATACATTTTAGAGCTGCACGCAAGCGTTTTTTTTAATTTATTATTATTTTTTTTTTATTGTGTTTTTAATAAACATGGTTATCAACAATGGTAATAGGAGAATTTCTCAACATTGACTTGGTTCAATGTGTATAGCATGGTTGATATCAATATGAAACAAAATAAAAAATTACAAATTATATATGTACACAAACACACTTATATGAATATATACATATGCATACAGAAACCTGTAAAGAAATATAAAAGAAAAAGAAAAAAAACTATATACATAATGTCAGAGAAGTACATAAATGAAAAAAAAGTGTCTACTAAAATTATTGTAAAACAAATCAAACAGAAAGTTTGTTGTCACTTATATATTGAGACATCTTAATGGTTTCTCCTACGCCGTTAAATTAAATCACTTAAGATTTAATAATGGAGATCAAAATGTCATGTATTTGAAGAAATAAGTTTCATGCTAAAACGTTTCAGAGGTGTATAATAGATTCTATGAACTACATTGTAGTTTATCAATTGATGGGCAGGATTTTTAGATGAAACTGAAATGTTGCATGCGGTTTTTAATAATTTGGTAATTTTAGTAATTAGTTATGGTCAAAACAATCGATTAACCGTTAACCCAAAGGGTGTTTTTATAACCAATTAATGGTATTAGTTAAATGGTTAAACATATTATTTTATATATTTTTAAAGTTTGGCTGCATTAGGGGCCCAACACAGCTAACACGCTTATTGTGTTGAGAGGGGCATCTGTTGAATAGTTTACTAATGGCTGCGAGCGTTTTATGCGCTGCTGATGTGCCCTGGGCGCCTCACGTTTTGCCGTTGCACGCTGTGGGCTCGAGCAGAAAAAGCGCGTTACTTCAGTCGTGTCTTTTTCATTCTTCAATCAAATGAAAGCACTGCAAGGTTTCTGTTTACTTGACAGCAGGGTTTGTGTTGTCAAGGCGACTACGGCAAACTTTTAATGATGGAAGAGAGACTTTGTTTGTCGATGTTTCAAGTTATCCAGAGCTCTATTACTTTAGATCTTGAATATCCCAATATTATTAAAAATTACAATTATAACATTGACAGCAACACGACTCGCGCACAATACAAGTCAGCTGATTCAGTCGTGTCCTAGTGCTGTTTTTTTCAACAAAAAAATGTATTTGTTGTAGAGTTGCAACAGTTAGTATCACACACAATGTCGTTACAATGTTCACACACACAAGCACACACACACACACACACACACACACACACACACACACACACTGCATGCGTTTAAGTTTGCACTGCAAATGTGAAAAGATGACCATTAATATCCATTACTGTATGAATAACTGTTATGATAATGTACAAAATAAACCTGATTTAACGTCTACAAACCGGGATTAAAGCGTCTTATATAGTTGTACTGACATAGGGCTGTGGTGATGAAGACAGTAAAATCACTGTAATTCATTACAAACATTCACTGTTTTAAACTTGTAAAACTCATTCTTAATCACATTTGATGATGATTGATGATCACAGAGAGCTGAACAGATCTTTTAATCTCAGTTGCCTTGTGCACGTCCTGTCTTGTGGACATGATTATACGCTTTACTAACAAGATAACGTTAATACGCAGCTGTCAATCAATTTGGTGGACAGGGAAAACTGCACTCGTACATCACGTTGCGGTGGGCCTGAAAATGGGATGGATTTGGATCCTATTTTAACATCTGGCAATAAAAAAAGAGACTTTTTGTTTTTTTTATATCACCCCAATATGACTGTGGACACACTATACCTATAGATTATTTTCATTACAGGTGCCCTTTAAATTCAACCACTTGAACCCCTGTGCAACCCCTATTCCATGTAATACTCCCCTCTGGCTGTGGAGTATTTTAGTACAGAACACAGAGCCGTGTTACCCTGAGAAAGTTGACTGTATGACTTTACAGATCTTGAATATCACAATATTATTAAAAATTACAATTGTAACATTGACAGCAACACGACTCGAGCACAATATACAATTCAGTCGTTTCCCAGTGACATACAAAAGAGCACCGCACGTCTTTTTTTCTTGGTAACATAAAAGGCAGTGCGGTGCGCCTCACGTTTTTAGAATGGAAAGGCGTGCTCTTTGTGATCGGCTCCTAAATGTTCAACAAATATTTTTTCATTCTCGGGACAGTAACATGTGCAAACACAGGTGTCTACAGACGTATTTTGACAAAGAAGCAAAATGAAAGATGGATATTTCTGGTCACAGTTTGACACAGATGAGTTAACAAACCAGCGCTCATGCTGATCACCTCTGTGCCGCGTCATAAACTTAACAAACAGGCTATTGATGATTTAGTGTACAACCAACAAACCAACATTTTTTTTCTTTTTAGAAAAATTACAGTTATTAATAGTTCTTATATAATATAACTTTTAAAATAGCCTACATAACCTACGAATCAAACAAATCCAAAGATTTTCTTGAATTTTGTATAGTGATAACTCCGCACCAAACTGAGGATTTCATTTTACAGCTTATAAAACATGTATGCAATATTATATGTAAACAACAAAAAGTCAGCATATGAGCCTTGAGGTTCATTGTCATTACCAGTAGAGACCCCAATGCGCACACATGAACCACGAGTGAGAAAGAGGAAATAAGTCATAACCATAAAACATAATCTTTAATCAAATGAATTTTATTAAATGTTGACAGAGGTTTTGTGAACTAATAATAACAGCAGAGCATTAATGAAATGCATTTTTCTTGTGGAGTGATCGATTTGAGGTAGCCTGATATTTTTATTTGATGGAAGAAAAAACATAATTGGGCAAACAGCAGACCCTCAGCCTCCTCCACTGGACCAGCTCCATCTTATGGTCTAAATGTCTTAAAAAGAACGAGTTTGCAGGACTTTGCTTACAACCTATAAAATAAATAAATAAATACGTGATAATGGCATTGATCTTCGGTTTAGCAGTTCAGTTTTTTAGCACTTTGAGCACTTGTTATTTAAGCACTTTAAGCACGTGTTATTGTTATGAAGAAAACACTTTATTTGACATAATACTTTTAAATAAATGGTGCAAAGCATAATCATTGTAGAGAGTCTCAGTTTCCCAGTTTTTTTAAGCACTTTATGCTCTTGTTGCTTTGAAGTATGTCCTTCTGTGCAGTTTCTCTCCAACCCCCTCCAAACAAAAACTATTTTCCGGCTCTGGATTTTTTTTACTTTACCCCTGAATTTAATTAACCTCCAAGCCCTGTAATTTACCACACTACAATACACCTCCTACAATTCCTGCTGGTATCAAATTTCAAACCTCTGACTTTGGGTCATAAACCCATCTCCCTGACCTTTAGGCCACAACTGCTCTCTGAGAGACCAACAGCAAAGATTTTCAGCAGCTAAATAAAGCAGTGACCAACACACCAGAGGTCAATTCAGTTCTACCTGTGCCCTGCTTTCATGTGGAAATACAAAACAATAATACATACAACCCATTTTTTTACTTTACTTTTGAGCAGCTGTAGAAAATACTAACCTGAACTCAAGAAATTTACTGAATTTTACAGTTAATGTTCAGCAGACATTTTGATAGATTACATCAGAGTGAGCGTCAGATGGGTTGGTCATGTTGATCCAGAAACTGTATAAATTAAAGGACAGAAAGGAGAGCAGAACAAACTCCTAACAGGAGTAGACTCACTCATGGCCTATGAGACAGAGGATCAGGAGACTCAATACTGCTTTCCTGACATCAACTCATCATGTGTCAAGGAGAAACGCTTCAGTCATGGATATATCACTATATATGTGTTTGTGTCATTGCTGTCAGCCTGGACTGTGTTTCTGAACCTGCTGGTCATCATCTCCATCTCTCACTTCAAGACGCTTCACACTCCAACCAACATGATTATTGTCTCTCTGGCTGTTACTGATCTGTTTATTGGACTCGTCATGCCTATGGAGGCCATCAGAATGATTGAGACGTGTTGGTATTTTGGAGACACTTTCTGTGGACTCTATTAATTATTTTTGTCATTACTTCTCTCAGCATCTCTTAGTAATTTAGTTTTAATTGCTGTTGATCGTTATGTGGCTGTGTGTCACCCTTTATTGTACCCACAGAAAGTAACCATCACTAAAACATTGAGTATCTGTCTGAGCTGGGTTTGCATATTAGTTTATAATGCTGCCCTTGTAATGAACAATGGATATATTGTCACTTCACACAGAAAAGATGTGTGTTATGGACAGTGTTTATTCATAGTACATTTTAGTTGGACAATCATTGATCTGTGCATTTCTTTTATTTTTCCTTGTAGCCTGATCATGATGTTATATTTAAGGATTTTTTATGTAGCTCATCAGCAAGTGAAGGTCATAAACACTATGATGAAGGGTGGTAAATGTGTAATGAAGAGTTCAGTGAAAAGGAAATCTGAGAGTAAAGCTGCTCTGACTTTAGGAATCATAGTGACCGTTTATATGCTTTGTTATATTCCTTTCTTTATCTGTTCTCTAACTGTAAACTCTTCTACAAATGTAAATGTTTTGATGTGGACCTTGCATGCTAACTCAGGTCTGAATCCTCTGGTTTATGCATTATTTTACAGCTGGTTTAAAAAGACAGCTAAACACATTATTACCCTGAAAATATTTCAGCCAGCATCCTCTCTGATCAATATTTTTACAGAACATTAATTATAATAACTTGCAAGTCTTTCGCGAATAAAGGCATACATAACACTTTAGTTTCTATTTGTAATTTTCACTACTTGTAATATATTGCATATGGTAATGTATAAAAATGTATGAAAAGAAGTTTAATGATGTACTGCTGCAAAAACAAAAATAAAGATACGCGACTGACAGAAGTACACAATAATATCTTTGTAAATTGGGTATAGAGAGTTTATGTGGTACCTTGTTTTGTACTTAATAATTTGTTTGTATTCCTGCCACAAAAACTGTAGGTTTGCAAGCAGCAAACATTATCTGTTTATTTATAAAGAAATTGACACTTGATCCCAAGAACGGATGATTTTAAATGAAGTGTTGAAATGAAACTACCAATTCATGAGTGTAATTCTCCCCATGGCTACTCCAGACCTGCATTTTCCTATCAGAAATATGTAGTTTTTAGATCATGTTAAGTTTTGTGATGAGTTGTCTGCCTGAGAGTGGTGTGAGCAGAATTAGGCATAATGAGCATCTCCAATGTAGCACACCTGTCTCTAGCTCAACAAAAGAGGTGCAGAAGGAAAAAAGGAGAGCTGATGACAGTGAAGAATGAGGATCAGACCTCAGACACTTTATGATGCTGTTATGTTTATGCAGCAGCTGTCTATGAAGATGCTTTTTGCTCTCATTAGCCCCTTTCACATAGTGATACCAGTAAATATCCAGAAAATTTTCTGAACGACTTTACCAGTTTATTAAAAAAGCTGTTCACACAGGCAAGGACGTTACAGAAATTTTCCATTCACACATCCATTCCAAAATACTGTTAATTGTGACATCAATAAACAGAAATGAGCTCTAAACGGCTGCGCTTGTATTTGTAAACATAAAAGGGGTCTGGCTTTTGTTGAAGAATTCACTTTTTTTTTTTTTTGGCATTGGAATTTTTATTCTTGTTAATAGCATTTTACATTTTATAACAACCCACAAAACAATCCCCAAATAAAACAAACAACATCTAAAAATAAATAAATAATATAAACAAAATAATAATAAATAAAATAAATGCAAATACAGATAAAAAATTATAACAAATTGGGTTGAGCCCTCAAAAGTGTACATGTAATTTGTAAAGTTATAAGTAAACTTTCTGTTGTATTTATATGTGAATACAAATATGTATGTTATCTCCAAACTTAATTAAAAAAAAACAGCCGCTCAAGGCATCAAGGAAGCTATATCGAGCGCTCTCGCACACAAATACTGTAGGCTACATGGATCTAAACATGCATGTCAACAAAAGCCTGGTTTATACTTCTGCGTCAAGTGATCGCCGTAACCCACGGCATATGCCTCACGCGTAGCCGTGCATTTATACTTCTGCGCAGTTTCTGTTTCTCTGCAATACACTTCGGAAACGCTAGCTGGCAGTAAGTGTTTATGCTTCTCTGTGTCGAGTTTCTTCGCTGGTGTTTTGTTTTTTGCTGAACACTTCTTTAATGTACAAGTGGCTTAAATTCGCTCATTTTTAGGCGGGAACCGGCGGACGTGCAACAACTTTAATCATAAGGTAAACACAAACCAACAGTCCCCATCCGGAGCTCCTTCACGGGACTTCACACTTGTAAACACTCGCTGCATTGGGCGCATGGCTCTCACCTCTGCCCACACTCGTCAGTGCTACCAAGCCGACCAATCACAGAGCTTGCGCTACACGTTACATTTTTTGAGAGGTGCACGTCAAATCCGCCGACGGTTACGGCGAGGGGCTATGCGTCCACGCGAAGGCTGTGCCGTAGCATACGCGTGCGCTTCACACAGAAGTATAAATTGGCCTTTAGTCTATGGAAAAGCGGTTGCTCCTTGCGCCACCTGGTGGCTATTGCATAAAGCACAGAATTGTTTTTTTTTATGAAAAGACGGCCTTTACAGCTGCAGTAAAGCGCGTGACTGTGGGTGACAAATTGCAGAACTGCGTGTTAAGAAATGTAATGTATATTGAATTACTCGTTGTTTCTTTTAGATCATTGAAAACTTAACATTATCATCAGTCAAAAACAAAATACAAAAAATTCTTAAACAAATCCTATCTTTAGACTGCTGCCATAAGACTTCACATTGGTTAAATTTAATAGTGAAAGCAAAATTTCAAAAAGGTCTTTGTGGGTTTTTTTTAAGTTCATCACAGATGTATTCAAGTCCTAAAATTATTTTTATACAGCTAAAAAAAATCTGATACGGGCAGGCGTAAATTCCCTCCGAAATATTTTGGAGACATTTAAATGTATTTTTACTTCTTGTTAGTTTTAATTGCTGTTGATCGTTGTGTGGTTGTGTCACCCTTTACTGTACCCACAGAAAATAAACATTGTTAACATGTTCATGAGTATCTGTCCGAGCTGGATTTACTACTATGTTTATAACACTGAATAACTTTTCTAACTTCTAAATTTATTACAGTGTTCATGGAGGGCATTGCATACAACACCAAGGAATGTTTTATGCCATCCATTAAATTATAAAGCCATTGTATTTATTTTTCCAATAATGGTCACACGTTAAGCTGAACTCATTGTATCCGAGGCAGTACTGCATCACTTTAGTGTGTGTGTGTGTGTGTGTGTGTGTGTGTGTGTGTGTGTGTGTGTTCACAGTATTTCACACATTTAATGAACATTTCAGTAGAGGTTCATCTCTTACAAAATCAATAACAGAGAATAAATCACAACAATTATAATTGGTCCTCAGAGTTGTTACATCATTGATGTTTTCGTTGATCAGTAAGAGTAAACAAAGACAGACCAACACATGTGACTGCCTGGAGAGAGGCCTACTGCCATTTTACAAGCCCATAGTACAGAATTACTTCAAATAATATCTATTTTCTTATTTTATAAATATATTTATATATTATTTGTAATACAATTTTGTCCTTTAATACAGGCAGTCAGATAAATGAACTGTCCATTTAAAATGACCTACTCAAAGAAAACACTCTTTAAATATTTCAAACAAAACTCAAGTACATGCACAGAACAACATGAGCATTTATAGACCATTTCAATGTGGTGATGTCTTTGACCCATGAACATTTCCTGCTTGTTATTAAACTTTTTCATAACTGTTACAAGAGGCAATTCAATCATAACTTACTGTTAAACCAGATATCATAACATTATTTATTAATATGTAGACCTTTTTGGGTTCTCGGAAGCTATAGAAATTAAAAATGTAAAACAGGAAATGCGTTGGGCCCATTGTTATTGTTTACATCCCTCAAAATGGTCTATAGCAAATGAAGAAATATAAATATTATCGTGCTTGCTTTTTGAGCGTTGTGGAGCGAGTTCTTACGCCTGTGTTTGGTCATTGTGTTCCCGCACTGCTGCACAGGGCTGCTGCATGAGTTCTGATGGTCAGTGCAGCTGTCGTCATAGTAATAATCTAAATAATCAAAGCTTTTGTGATTTGAAAAACCACACCTTTTCCAATCGCGATTTCAGTTCAAAATCGATTAATCGTGCAGGCCTACTCTTAGTTCTGAAAAAAGTTTAACATTTTATGCTAATAAATACTTACAAATAATTATTTATTATATTTACCAAGAATATTTTGAAACTTGACCTATAGTTGAACACGAGAGCATTGGACCACCCTTTTAAGAGATGAGATGACCTGAAATATCTGTTTATAAATGAGTCTGAACCAGGCATCACACCAATTATGTGCTTTAGAAGATTTGAAATGGCACAGATTTAGATTGGCTACCTAAACAAAAGATGTGAATGCATGACATCTAGATTACAGCTATTAGGCAAATTTAACTAGATTAAGTAAATGGGTCAATCGGTAGATGTCATCTGGTTGGCAGGTGAGGTGATAGTTCACTTTTACAATGTGATGTAAGCTACACGTGTAAGTACATATGTAAGCTCTTGAATATTTTACTGTAATGTAATACGTTTGCAGTTCATTCTGCTGTGGCGATCTCTGATTAATAAAAGGATTAAGCTGAAAAGAAGATTAATGAATTAAGACTTAAGGATTTTTCCAGTGTGTACATTTAAAATGACTTATTCCTACTTTTTTTAACAACATCAGAGTGGGCGGTAAATAGTAGATGATACAGTATAAATGAAAGCACAGCAGAACAAACTCCTAACAGGAGGAGACTCACTCATGGCCTATGAGACAGAGGATCAGGAGACTTAATACTGCTTTCCTGACATCAACTCATCATGTGTCAAGGGGAGAAGCTCAAGTCATGAATATATCACCACATATTTGTTTGTGTCATTGCTGTCAGCATGGACTGTGTTTCTGAACCTGCTGGTGATCATCTCCATCTCTCACTTCAAGAAGCTTCACACTCCAACCAACATGATTATTCTCTCTGATCTGTTTATTGGACTCGTCATGCCTATAGAGGCCATCAGACAGATTGACAAGTGTTAGTACTTTAGAGATACTTTCTGTGGACTCTATTCTATATATATATATATATATATATATATATATATATATATATTGCTGTGCTTCTCTCAGCATCTCTTAGTAATCTACTTTTAATTGCCATTGATCGTTATGTGGCTGTGTGTCACCCTTTACTGTACCCACAGAAAACAACAGTGACAAAAACATTAATGAGTATATGGCTGAGCTGGGTTTGCTTCTCAGTGTATAATACTACCTTTGTTATCAATAATGGATATTTTGACACTTCACTCAGAACAGATGTGTGTTATGGACTATGTTTATTCATGATAAGTTTTCGTTGGATAGTCACTGATCTGTTCAAGTCTTTTATTTTTCCTTGTGTCCTGATCTTCACTTTATATTAGTACTTATAGTCAGTAAGTACTTTTACATGGGCACCAATAATCTGATTTTAATATGATTAAGACAACACTTTGATTAAGAGTCTAGCATGTAAACAGCTATTTTTTTATTAATTTAATCCAATTAGGGCATAATCGAACCAAACAGAAATCAAATTAAGGCATGTGGAGTATGCTGATTTTAGTCGCATTATTGAAGTTCAGTGCAGACATGTAAACACCGCAATCAAGCTATTAACGTTGTGTAGGAGTTTTGTGACAAGATAGTCTATACACACACAGCAGTTTGACACTAATCTCTGCACCTACTGCATCAGTGATGGACACCTGCAGGTTTTTTTTCCCTATATGGCTTGTGGTATCAAATTTCATTAAAACAACACTTCCAGCAGTTCATACTCGCATCCAATATCTTGTCCGTCACAGGGATATGAATGACATGTTCCTGAATGAAAGTGAAAGTCCAAAACTGCAGTTAAAGTCTACAAATTAAAAATGAAACTACCCAAAGGAAATGTGGATACCGTGGTCACGGTGGTGCAGTGAGTAGCACAATCACCTTACAGCAAGAATGGCACTGGTTCGAGCCTCGGCTGGGTCAGTTGGCATTTCTGTGTGGAGTTTGCATGTTCTCCCTGTGTTTGCGTGGGTTTCCTCCGGGTGCTCAAGTTTCCCCCACAAGTCCAAAGACATGCCTTACAGATGAATTGGGTAAGCTAAAATGTTCGTAGTGTATGCGTGTGAATAAGTGTGTATGGATGTTTCCCAGTGATGGGTTGCAGCTGGAAGGGCATCCGCTACATAAAACATATGCTGGATTAGTTGGTGGTTCATTCGCTGAGGCGACCCCTGATTAATAAAGGGACTAAGCTGAAAAGAAAATGAATGAATGAATGAACATGTAAAACAGGATCATGAAAGGAACACTCAAAACCAACTCATGTAAACACCTTAATCATATTGTCTTCAGAATAAGGCAAATAATTTGATTACTGATGTCCATATAAACAAATTCAATGTCAATCATTCACAACAATGCCACTCTGTATGCTGCCTTTAGTGATTTTAAAACCACTCGCACACCAGAGAGTAGCACAGCGCTGTTGACATCTTGAGGTCTGAAACTTTGTTACAGTCAGGTGAAGGGTTCTTCATTTATTTGGGAATTCATGTACCTTCAAACTTAAACTACTACATCTTAAAAACCTATACCCAATAATACACAAGCACACATGTAAGATTACACGTTAACAAATGCTCATTCATTTATTTTCCTTCGGCTTAGTCTCTGAATTATCAGAGGTCGCCGTAGTGGAATGAACAGCCAACTATTTTGGCATTTGTTTTCAGCCGCACCTAGTTGAGATGACAGGGAGATTTGTGACAGCAAGAACTGCAAACGGCTTAAGTTTGGGGAAGAAGCAATGAAAAGTACACAGGTTTGCAAACCCATTTAAAGTTACAAATAATGGCGCCGATGAGAGCATGTTAATCCGAGAGAATGTTAATCCGCTAGCCGAGATCAATCGAGTGATTTCGGAGAGTGCTGGAAAACTCGGAATGGATCAGCTGTTTAATGGCCCGAATCTCAATGCGTTGCATTCACTGCGTGTTCAGCACAAATGGACGCTAAATGTAAAATCTAACACAGTATAGTCAAAGACTATAGAATAGGGACTTCGGTATAGTATATACACGTATAAAAACATGAAAAAAAATGTTTATTTCTCACTGCAATGCTTCATTTTTGCTTGACGCAAACCATACATGTATTTGTCAATGTAAAAGTTGGACTTTTTTATAGCAGATAACTCACATTTAAGCACATTCAAAGCAGCATGACAATGAGAAATGTAACACATGTTAGTATTATTGTCATCATAGCCATCATTAATATTTTATAAATATTAGACATTAATTTTGGAATTAATGCACAAATATCAATGTCATAATATAATTAGTTAGTTTCTGTTTTTGTTAGTCCTGATTAATGTTGTTTTCAAATACAGTACATCTGTTAATATACAATATGCAAGGGTGCTCATTCATTTTTGGTGTGCGCTCCTACATTTTTTCTGGTGCTCCTAAATGTTTGAATTTGGGAGCACCCATGCTACCAAGTAAAGACGTTTATTTCGAGCCATGCATTAGACAAATTCATATTCTTTCATTCTCATTTTTATTTATTTACTCATTGTTCTGTTATTTATTTACAGCGTAAAAATTATTTATGTTTAAATGTCAAAAATGTGACTTATTTTTAAGCACAAAAAGAAAAATTGGACTATTGTTTGTTTTTATTATTAGTATGTGCTGTATTATTTGGTTACTGAGCAGCAATAAACAACACTTAAAAATATAAGGAGTTTTCATGTGATTTTCTAAACCAGTCGTGTTTTGAAATTAATAAATGCATAATAATCGTGATAACCGTGATTATTTCTCAGACTATAATCGTACAACCAAAATCTATAATCGTTGCATCCCTACTCTCATACACACACACTCATACACTTCGGCCAATTTAGTTTATTCAATTCACCTACAGCACATGTGTTTAGACTGTGGGGGAAACTGGAGCACCTGAAAACCCACGCCAACACAAGGAGAACCATGCAAACTCCACACAGAAATGCCAACTGGCCCAGCCGGGACTCGAACCAGCGATCAACTTCCTGTGAGGCAACTGCTAACCACTGAGCCACTGTACCGGCAATCTTCATTCAAAATAACAAAACTAATAAATAACTAATTGTAAATTATGTCAATTTGTTCTGAGATGATACCAAAGGAAAGTCAAGGCACAAGGTATTTATGGTGTACCATACTCTGAATTTATCATACCACACAAAACTTGCTTGTATCAAGATTTAAATCTGTTACCTTTGGGTCAAAATTTCAGCTCCCTGAACATTTGGCCACATCTGCTCCCTCACATAAGTTGACTACCAAAAAAAAAAAGTACTAGAGCCACTCAAATTAAAGAATATCTACAGCTGATTAAAACAATGGTCACCACACCAGAGTTCAGTTTAGTTCCACCTGTGCAAAACTTTTTTAGTGATTTTTTTTTTTTTATAGATTACATCAGAGTAGGCGGTAGATGGGTTGGTCAGTCTGATCCAGACACTGTATAAATGAAAGGACAGAAAGGAGAGCAGAACAAACTCCTAACAGGAGGAGACTTACTCATGGCCTATGAGACAGAGGATCAGGAGACTCAATACTGCTTTCCTGACATCAACTCATCATGTGTCAAGGAAAAACGCTCCAGTCATGGATATATCATCATATATTTGCTTGTGTCACTGCTGTCAGCATGGACTGTGTTTCTAAACCTGCTGGTGATCATCTCCATCTCTCATTTCAAGAAGCTTCACACTCCAACCAACATGATTATTCTCTCTCTGGCTGTAACTGATCTTTTAATTGGACTTGTCATGCCTATGGAGGCCATAAGACTAATTGAGACTTGTTGGTATTTTGGAGACACTTTCTGTGGACTCTATTTAGTTTTTGTCACATTAATTATCTCAACATCTCTTGATAATTTAATTTTAATTGCTGTTGATCGTTATGTGGCTGTGTGTCACCCTTTACTGTACACAGAGAAAATAACCAATACTAAAATGTTGATGAGTATCTGTCTGAACTGGGTTTGTTTATCAGTTTATAATTCTGCCCTTGTAATTAATAATGTATATTTTGACACTTCACTCAGAACAGATGTGTGTTATGGACAGTGTTTATTCATGATCAGTTTTAGTTGGATAGTCACTGACCTTTTTTGGTCTTTAGTTTTTCCTTGCAGCATGATTATAATGTTATATTTGAGGATCTTCTATGTAGTTCATCAGCAAGTGAAGGTTATAAACTCTCTGATGAAGAGTGGTAAATGTGTAACGGAGGGTTCAGTGAAGAGGAAATCTGAGAGTAAAGCTGCTCTCACTTTAGGAATCATTGTGTCAGTTTATCTGCTTTGCTACATTCCATACTATATCTGTGCTGTAACTGTAAACTCTTCTACAACTCTAAATGTTTTGATGTGGACTTTGCATGCTAATTCAGGTCTGAATCCTCTGGTTTATGCTTTATTTTACCCCTGGTTTAAAAAGACAGCTAAACTCACTTTAACTCTGAAAATATTTCAGCCGGCATCCTCACTGATCAATATTTTTACACAACATTAATAATAGTTGAATGAAAAGCTGTCACAAATAAAATTTTATATGACAATGCTCATTGCTCAATGCTCACACATAATTAGATATGACAATCTTTGATTCATATTGGCAATTTTCACTATTCATATTTTATTACACATAGACACATAGATGCTAAACTTAAGTACTGCTGTAAATGCAAAATACAGATATATGACTGACCCATTATCAGTGTGAATTAGGTTTGGGGATTATGTTGTTCACCTTGTTATGCACTTATTATTTTTGTATATGCCATATAATAATATACATAACTCATACAAAAACTGTGTACCTGTTTATTGATAATGCATTTGACACTTGCCCTTTCTATATTCCAAAATTGAATGTTGAAGTGTTAAAATGATACTGTACAAGAACAAGAAGTGAAACATGTTTAATGTATACATTCATTATACAATGTACACATTGTATAAAATCATCAAAATTAAAAGAAGTAAACACTTGAAATATATCAGTCTGTGTGGAATGAATGTATACATTATACAAGTTTCACTTTCTGAATGGAATTAGTGAAATAAATCAACTTTTTGAAGATATTCTAATTATATGACGAGTATACCATGAAATATAATAATAAACTAACCTTGCTCTCTGGTACTGAAAATGTGTAGTCTCAATACAAACACTTTGGGTGCGACTGTTCCCTCATCAATAGAGTATGCCAAAATAAAGAAAGCAATGACTGCTCTCCTGGTGAGGGAATGCTTCAATACATGTCTTTGATAACCTTTGATTTAATCCCAAACATATGGGTAACCCTTGAAGGCAGGAGATAACTCTTAACTAAAGAACCATTGTATTACTTTTCTTGGCTATTTAGAAAAAAAGGTAAGTCTGTATTCAGACCAGCCTGTAGTTTGAGGATATGCTTCACACTAGGGCAGCATGATACTATAAAAATATGCTAAATTGCTATTGAGTATTGCAGTAGCAATATTTGTTGCGATTTAACATTTCCCTAGAGAAAAGCTTTTTTTATTTTTTTTATAATTTATGTAATAATCATGTCAAACATTCATAACACACCAGAGCTGTAGGCCTATAGTCTATCTATGCGGTGTGTAAACTTACAGGGAGGTGTTGGCCAAAAGTCAAAGCTACTGCGCACCACGTTACTGAACTCCGATATCTCTGAGGGAGATTATGTTACCCGATAGCCAATATTGACTTGAGAGATTTTAAAAAATAAACCGTGGAGCACTTGTCATCTTGCCACTGTATGCTGTGTAGTTTGTGAGCCCGTCAACTGCCGCTGGTAGGAGAGAGAGAGAGCGCGCACGTGAGAGCTTAAAGCCGGCATCAATATAACGAAAAGCAAGATCATGTTGTTATAAATATTCCATTAACAATACTTATCGAAATATTTATACATTTGCATGGTGTTTGCTGAGATTGTGTGATCTGTATAGGCTGTCAGAAGCTGTAAACTGACACACCGCTCAGTGACCGCACAGTGATGTTCAGCTCTGATGAGGCACTTTTATTTAGCCTGTAGTCTTTAGATTTTTTACATAATGTTCCATTACTTAACATTTCTTTCATTTTTTAATTTATAGTTTATATATAAAATGAGTGCTAGCTTGTTTGGCTGTGATCATTATGCAAGGATCATATTTCATATTCGGTTTATTCTTCAGTAACCTATAGATTCGTTAATAATGTATTTTATAAACGGATTGTTTATAATGACTAAGCTATTAATATATAATACATTAGGCTAATTAATACATAAAGACATTGAAGTCAGGTATGACAACAAAAGACAACCAAAGTAGGTTCCCCCTGTTGGCAAAGTTAACCAAAAAGTATCTTTGCGTGTGCGCAACAAGCTGCGCATCCGAGAAAGTGCTCAAACATAGTGAGCCCCACAAGATCCCATCAGAGATGGTCAACATGTTGGTTTCCTGGCAAAGACCATGTAGACTGCACTGTTAATAAAAAAAATGCAGTGTTTTTTTAAAGACTGCCGACCTGTCATTTTTGTAGCCTAATGTAATTTGGAAGTTTTCATTTATTTGTATCTTGTTCATTCGTTTAATCTTATTTAAACTTTGTGCTATTTAATTACTTATCTTTTTATGTTATTTTCTTATTCGTTTAGGTTATTCGTAAAAACATCTTTGGAACAAAATGTCCCACCACAAATTTGCATACACACACACACACACACACACACACATATATATATCAACAAATATATACACACAAATGTATCATGGCATGAAAGATGAAAGTTTAAACAGTTAACCAAACAAACATTTATCAGCTACTGTATGTATTTGATGTGTCTGAGCTGTAAATGTCACAAACACATTTTCAAACACAAAGCAATTACTACGATAAACATAACTATGCTCTTATTTATTCTGTGATGAAAAATAGTGAAATGGTCATGTAGTATTGCTTAAAATGAGTGTTTACGTGAAAATCATATAACTTGACTACCAAAAAATTGTTGGAACTGTGAATTTATTTGAGACTTTGCAGGAAGTTTGATTGAAAGGAACTCTAACCAATCATAAAGCCAATATTATGTGTTCCTGTTCTATTCGCTGTTTTGTCCATGTAGATTAGCATTGCTGTACTTGAACTGGAGAATTTGTTTAAAGGTGCTTGTATGCAACATGACAGACTGGAGAACATGCAAAATTTATGTATCAACAGTTGAAACCTCTGCGGCGGTACAACAATATTAATGTTGATTGTTTACCTTAGTGATAAGATGTACACATAGTTCCAATGTATGTCATTTAATGAGTCGTAACGTTGTATAAGGCACAATTCAAAGACACCCAGGTGATGTGAATATATAAATTTAAGAGAGCGAGCAAACAAACACACATTTCTTCCTTGTTTTTAGCAGAAGCAAAGTAATCGCACTGGTGAGTATTTTTGTTCATTACATCACCCATAATCCATTTTGTTTTAGACTACAACACCCATATAGCTGCAAACTATGTCTTTCTTTGCTTCGCATGTATGTTGAGTTTTACTCGTCACAACGTCAGACAAATCCGTAAACAAATGGACGTTTATTAAAATGAAAGTACAAAAATCCAAATGGTTCTTACATCCTGTATCCTTATTTACCCTTTAAGCGTGTCTCCTACAGCGTTTAGACACAAAAAAAGGTTTCCTTTAACTGACAACAGATGGTAGGAAAACTGTTTCTCCAATACCTGCGTTAACACTTCACTGAAAATTCTCGCGAGAAACAATGCGAGCGTTAAAGGAACATCACACATATTATACATAATAAAGCATCAGACATAATTTTGCCATATATGAATATGAAACATAAATTTGGCAGGAATTATATTTACTTATCGCATACATAATGTAAAATTTCAACAACAAAATATTATAAAATTATTGATATTAAACTGGCTCTTACACATAATATTACCGCACTTAAAGGTGCAGTATGTAAGTTTGATTCCCAGTGGTTGAACTAGGTATTGCACTACTGGTTCAAAACTAACACAAGCGCAGATTGCCAGATTGATGACACCAACAGGAGTGTGCCTGACTATCGAGCCTAAAGCCTGATTTAAACCGTGTACTAAATAAAAGCTATGGCACACGATAGAAGAAATATTTTCCATATTAAAAGGAGTTTTTGTCCTATCCAACACCTGAAATTGATATTTTAGAAACAAGATTTCAATTTCTTGCAGCTGAACAAAAACTGACAGTGATCACCTCAGGTACACCTCATGCGCTTTATTCAGTGATAAATGTTAATATTGTGAGTTTGAATGCCATTTTACATGACATTTACTGCCACATACTGAAAGCAGCAGCAGATTTAGAAAAGAAAATAAATCGCTTGAAATTAAACTTTAAAACTGTGACTCAGTGCAACCCAACACATATCAGTAATTCAGCATGTGCATTTAATAATGTTGAAGAGGTTTAATATGTATTAATAAATCTTACCATTTCATTGAAATGCAGTGAGTGCATATTCTGTGCTTCTGAATGGCTGTATTTAAATTGTCGTGTTTTGTCTGGTGCAAACAGCCAAATTGCTTATCACTGCACAACTTGTCACGTAGCATGTTGTCAGGACACAGGGTTACACTGTAACCTGCTCACCTAATGTTTACATTCGTAATATTTAGAATTTTTCTGAGACTGTTACTGTCCACTGGGGGTTGCATTTCGGTGGGAGCCACACACTTTGATAGCCTTCCTGACTGAATGAATGAAATACACAGTTTCAAAACATTTTCAAAGCAGAATACCTGACTTGCATTGTTTTTACGTAAACAAGAATGTTCACTTAGCATGTTTCCTAAATATCTGCAAACATATTATAGTATGTTGATGCTTTAGAAGAGTCAAAAATGTACATACAGCACCTTTAAAGCAAACATGTTCAACTAAGTGCTCTAAATATGATATTGAGATTACAGCTTTTAGCCTATTTAACAAGATTAACTAAACGTGTCAATCAGCCATTGCTGATATCTGTAGATATAATCTGTTCATTAGGCAATATGCTAGTTCACTTTTACGATGTGACATGTAGGCTACAGCTTTAACATCTTTAATATTTTATTCTAACGTATATTGCAGAACTTTAAGCAATTATTCATTATTTGCCTGCTGTGAACATCATTGCTGGTTGCTAAAATATGACAGTCAACAGGTTGTCTTGCAAAAGCTAAACTGTTGGCAATAGTGTGATTCAGATTGTTTTGTTTGTTTGTATATACAGTGCTCAGAATATACAAGTACATCCCTCACAAGTCTATCTTTTAAATTCATATTTTTAAAAGAATGCTATACAATATTATATTGTATATATACATTAGATTAGTCAGTACTGAAGCCAAATCTGGAGCTTATCTAACAAAATAACTTACAATAATGGTCTAAAAACTAGTACACCCAAATTTATGTTTTAGAAAAATATTAAATACAAATAAAAATAAAACAAAGAGGAAAAATCAAGAGAAATAAAAAAATTACTTCAAATTTTGTAGGTTGTAATTTTTTTTTTTTGCAATAGCTCGAGTTTAATTGTATTTTCTTTTAATTTCTGAATATGTTTGGTGACATACAATTTTAATTGAATAAATATATCGGTTTAATAAATCTGTTTTGTTCAAATTTACCAAAATACATTGCCTAAATTCACTGAGAAATGGATAAAAGTATTCATTTTCAAAATGCGGTGTACTAAATCATGCTAAGCACTGTACCTCAAATATATAACCTAAGAAATGATCAACTCTCCTAATGTGAATATGCTTCACACAAGCAGAGAAATTCACCATTAAAAAGAAAATTAATCAAGACTGAGAGGATTAAAGGTCTGCTCAGTTTTTATTATTATTATTATTACATCACAGTGGGCGGTACATGGTAGATGACACACTATAAATGAAAGGACAGAAAGGAGAGCAGAACAAACTCCTAACAGGAGGAGACTCACTTATGGCCTCTGAGACAGAGGATCAAGAGACCCAATATTGCTTTCCTGACATCAACTCATCATGTGTCAAGGAGAGACACTCAAGTGATGGATATATCGCCACATATTTGTTTGTGTCATTGCTGTCAGCATGGACTGTGTTTCTAAACTTGCTGGTGATCATCTCCATCTCTCACTTCAAGAAGCTTCACACTCCAACCAACATGATTATTCTCTCTCTGGCTGTAAATGATCTGTTTATTGGACTCGTAATGCCTATAGAGGCCATAAGACTGACTGAGACATGTTGGTATTTTGGTGACACGTTCTGTGGTCTCTATTTATTATATATTGCGGTCCTTCTCTCAGCATCTCTTACTAATTTTGTTTTAATTGCGGTTGATCGTTATGTGGCTGTGTGTCACCCTTTTCTGTACCCACAGACAATAACCATTACTAAAACATTAATGAGTATCTGTCTAAGCTGGGTTTGCTTCTCAGCATATAACATTAACTTTGTAATTAATAATGGATATTTTGACACTTCACTCAGAACAGATGTGTGTTATGGACAGTGTTCAGTCATGATGAGCTTTCGTTGGATCGTCACTGATCTGATAATGTCTTTTATTTTTCCTTGTGTCCTGATCTTCACTTTATATTTGAG
>CAIGQZ010001492.1:27176245-27186448 GCA_903798205.1 Danio tinwini | reverse complement strand
TAATTGCTGTTGATCGTTATGTGGCTGTGTGTCACCCTTTACTGTACTCTCAGAAAATAACCATCGCTAAAACATTAATGAGTATCTGTCTGAGCTGGGTTTGCTTTTCAGCTTATATCATTGCCCTTCTAATTAATAATGGATATTTTGACACTTCACACAGAACAGATGTGTGTTATGGAGAGTGTTTATTTGTGATAAGTTATAATTGGATAGTCACTGATCTGTTCATGTCTTTTATTTTCCCTTGTATGTTGATCTTCACTTTATATTTGAGGATTTTCTATGTAGTTCATCAGCAAGTGAAGGTTATAAACTCTCTGATGAAGGCTGGTAAATGTGTAACGGAGGGTTCAGTGAAGAGGAAATCTGAGAGTAAAGCTGCTCTGACTTTAGGAATCATTGTGTCAGTTTATCTGCTTTGCTGGATTCCATATTATATCTGTTTTCTAACAGTAAACTCTACCACAATTATAAATGGTTTAATATTTGCTGTATATGCTAACTCAGGTCTGAATCCTCTGGTGTATGCTTTATTTTACCCCTGGTTTAAAAAGACAGCTAAACACATGTTAACTCTGAAAATATTTCAGCCGGCATCCTCACTGATTAATATTTTTACACAACATTAATAATTGTAACTCTGGCTGAGGAGATGCCTCCTGGCAGCCTCATTTTTAGTTCCTCATTACACAAGTCAAGCTGTTTTATGTTTATAGCAGTCCACATGCATTTATTTACAGGATAAAATACAACGAAAAGCCCCTGTTGAGTACTGACTAACAAATCTTGACCACTATTATTGTTCTTCTCACCTCCTCTGACAGACTCACCATGGGGAGACGTGTTTCACATTAAGACACACTGCTTTTCATTTTAAAATGCATAAATTTGCAGTAGTTATGCGTGGCCCCCTCGTGAGATTTGATTACACTGGAAAGAAGAAAGCTCTGTCCTGTATAAATATACTGAGATGTTGGAGGCGGCAGATGGGGTGCTGTGATGGGGAACCTTGGTTCGCTATGAAGGTTTTTTTGGTTTAGTTTCAATAGTCACTACACATTTAGTCTTACATACATACATATTCATATATATATATATATATATATATATATATATATATATATATATATATATTTATATTTACATAAGGTATTTTCTAATCGAATTGTTTAATAAACACCACACATTTACACTTTACAACAATTTGTATGCTAAAATGATTATATTGTATGATAAAGAGAATTAGAAAAACAAATGAAATAATAACACAACCATTCTCCTTGATCGTTACTTTATGTAATGCATCTTACAAAGCAACATTTGCCTAAAATCAATTCAGTTCATCTTTATTTCTCTAGCGCTTTTACAATGTAGATTGTGTCAAAGCAGTTTAACAGAAGTTAATAGTAAATTGAAACTGTGTCAGTCCAGTTAAAGGCACAATACAATAAGAAAAGAGCTTTTATAGTTGTCACGTGTATTATAGTCAGTTATAAAATGTTGACAAATGTAAAAACAGTCATGTAGAAGCTTAAAATGTACATACAAAGATAAAATGTACATACAAAGATAAATCAAGTGAAATCTACTGAGAGTGTCAATATTTATTTTGTTTTTCGCTTTAAAGAAAATGTTTTTGTTTATTCCCAGTCATACACATGAACAATCCACATGAATAAAACAAAACCAATAGTTAAAATAACATATTACTATACTAAACAGTAGATCAATATATCCTGAGATGCCGTTACCAAAAGAAAGATATGTGGCCAAGCATGGTGTCCCCATACTCTGAATTGACCAAGTCATACAGTATCCCATCTACAATCAATTCAAGACTTGAAGCTGCGACTTTTGGGTCTACAACTCCATGAATAGATATATTTTTGCATATACAGTAGACAGAATCATGTCGCCACTGGCTTGCAAGGTTCGGGACCTGTGGAGCTGCGCATCAATGGATTTCCTCTTCAGTGTTTGAACTCTAAGCAGTAAAAATTAAACCACACTGAACTGAACTTCAACACTGAAAACTGAACTGACACTGTTTTAATTTACTATAATCTTCGATGTGAAGCTGCTTTGACAGTCTACATTGTAAAAGCGCTATACAAATAAAGATGAATTGAATTGCATATCACAAATTAAAAGAAACTTTTTTTTGATCATGACTAAAATGCACTATTTTTAGATGCACATAAAGTGTTCTGAAATGGTATTAAAGAGTATTTATCCAAAGCCCTGCTCACATGGTGTGACTTTAGCCACAATTTGGTCATCTGATACAAATTTAAGAAATCCTAAAAGATTCCTTTAATCCTAGGCTAAAATCTGTGGTCCTTGATCATTGACAGTCGTTTAATAGCCGTTGTGATCTTCCCCTGATTGAATTTCAGCAGTGTCAGGAGATTTCAGACACTTTTCTGCAGTTTTACTTAAGCTACGAAGAGCTGCAAACCAAGAATAAGAGTGCAGAATCTAATGATGTTTCCTAACTTGCTCCTTCAAAACACCCCAAAGTGGCACAACAATATTCAGATCTGGTGACTGTGCAGGCCATGGGAGATGTTTAACTTTACTTCATGTACATCAGGGGTGCATGTATGTATTCTTCCTGAACTGCCATGACAAATCACATAGCGGTATGATGCATGAATGTGCTCCACGCATCTCGTTTATATACACTATGAACAGCAGCTACGCTAATTATTCTCTTTATTTTCTTTTCCACCTGGGGATACTCATCCTGAGAGAGTGGAGAGTATATGTCTGAGTCCTGTGACCTTCAGGCGCAGCTGAGTCTTCGCTGACGTCCAGCGTTCTCCAGCTTCCGGTGCCTAGACTGCAGCTCTGCACGAGATGTTTGGCCATAGGAGAAATGGTCGTGCCCAACTGAGCCTGGTTTCTCTCAAGGTTTTTATCCTTCACTTACGTCAATTGATGAAGTTTTTTTCCTCGCTGCTGTCATGGTTCGGGACTTGTAGAGCTGCGAATCGATGGATTACTCTTCAGTGTTTGGTCTCTCAGCAGTGAATATTAAACCACAATGACATGAACTAAACTGAATTGAACTTCAACACTGAAAACTGAACTGACACTTTCAATTCGTTATAATCTTCCATGTGAAGCTGCTTTGACACAATCCACATTGTAAAAGTGCTATACAAATAAAGATGAATTGAATTGAACAAATACAGTCAGTCCAGATGTGCAGCAGTGACTGTTAAACAGAATAGACCACATCAATGCAACAACTGAGAATGTGTTTTTGAAAAAAATGTGTTTTTACATCTGAAACTGCGATACAACATTGCTCAGAAGTAATTTCGCCATTTTGCAGTTTTCCTGCCAACTTGCTACCTTGTAAACAGAAGTGAACAACACTAGTTCTGCATCAGAGTTCTTCTGATTGGTTCATTGCTCTAAAACTGACACTATGCATGACAAATGACTGCTGCTGCTGTGGGTGAAAGTTGAAATTGTTTTATCTTTACAAGGGTTCTTTACATGGGTTCTAAAAATGTGTTGCTGCAAAAGACTTGGGTGTATAACAGTCATCTAAGATTGCAGCCTCGATCCACCCTCATACTTTACTCTAGGCATGCAACAGTCTGGCTGGTATGCTTCTTTGGGGCTTCTCCACACCATAGCTCTCCCGGAAAGACAGTGAAGGTCATGTATATTGACCCTATGAAGCTCTGTTTTGGTGGAAACAGGAAAGTTAAGGTGTACATTTAATGCTGCAGTGAGTTGTGCATCTGTGGTTTAAAGTTTTTGGGATACAATCTAGGCTAGCACCCAGACATTCCTTTCAGACAGCTACCTCTTGCGTCCACAGTTACTCCTGTTGGATGTGGTTTGTCCTTCTTGGTGGTATCCTGACATTACCCTGGATACTATGGCTATTGATACATCACAAAGACTTGCTTTCTTGGTCACAGATGCGCCACTGAGACACGCACTAACAATTTATTTTTCTTGATACCTCTGAAATGTCACCCATAATGTTGTGTGCATTGCAATATTTTCAGCAAAACTGTGCTGTGACTCTGCTAATTAAACCGTCACACTCTGTTCTTACTGGAGGAATATGCAATCAATGAATATTGTCCACCAGGCTGCTCTAATTCAGCCATAAAACATAAACTGGCCAACTGTTTAAACTGGCCATTTAAAACTTAAATGTTTTGCTACAAAGTAACTAGAAAAAAAAAAATCACAGGTTACCTATTCATCACTGTTCACTCACAGTGATCTTAACACACTCTTGAACATTCCCATACTGGTGTACCAAGTTGCTGTTTAAGTGTAGACATACAGCAAGTGAGGCATAAATACTGTTATTTTCATAGAGCTTGATGATGCTTTTGCCATGGAATTCTCAGTGATTTAGCTCAGCTTTATTTGATATTCAGTATTATATCAGTCCACTGTACAGCGTGATTATGCTGACATCTGTGCATTTGCGTGTGTGATTCAGAAACAACTACATTAATATTAGTGGCCACTAATACTGTCTAATCAAAAGTCAAAACAAAATGTTTTTCACACAGTACCTTTTTATTATTAGGTGGGCATATATAATTTTTTTAATCTAGATTAATAACTGTAATCTTGAAATTAATCTAGATTAAAATGGCTCATTTGAATACAGCCGAACGCATTCAGAATATGTGCTATACCAAATAATGACTAAAGTAAGTCTTTGAGAAGGGGTTTCTCAAGCCAGGTGGTGTATTAGACCAGGGGCTCATCTCCTGTTTCCAAAATGCATCACAAACTGCTTGAGAAACTGTTCTACTCTGATAATTGGTGATAAAATAAATAATGTTCAATAAGATGTACTTGTGTTTACTAACTGTTTATTCAATTAAACATGAATGTTGAACTGTAGGCCTACATAAGCTCCAAACTGTGATTTTTATTTACCTTAATCCGACTACTCATAGCTGAACTAAACAGAAATGGAATTAAGACATGCAGATATTAGTGGCATTATTGAAGTAAACACAGCAATCAAACTATTACCACCATGTAGGACTTTTCGCCACACACACACACACACAATGCGGAAGTTTTTTTCTGTCCATTTGGCGTGCGTTATTAAATTCCATAACACTCTCACCAGTCCTTACTCCTTATTTGTGTCTAATATCCCAGTTTGTCACAGGGGCATGAATGAAATATTCATGAGTGAATGTAAAACTGCCGAACTGCAGTTAAAGACACCCAAAATTACAGGAAACTCTTACATGAAAGCACTTCACGTGAACACCTTAATTATATTATTGTCTATTAAGGCGAATAACTCGATTACAGATGTCTATGTAAGCATAGTCAGTAGTGTCTTCGAAGTAAGTGAAAGATCCAGAAATGCATCCTGCTGATTTGATTCAGAAGGGCACTTTTTTTTCAGACTTCTCACCGGTTTGACTTTCATTCACCATCATTTGTATAAAAAGCACCTGCTCCATTTTATTTGTGTTTTACTGGAACACATAAACTCTACAGGTGCCTGATAGTTAGATGTGGAGCTAACATTAATCAGATTAATTTAGTGAACTGCATCCATGTTAGCACGTCACGTTTGATGTGGTCATTTCACAGTAGAAATACACACAGGTTCGTTGACTCGTTCTCGCCACCAACAGTGCAATTCGGCCAGGTATACACCAGCGCTAAAATATCAAGGTGAAAGTCATTATAGCTTGCGTAGAATAGACCTAGCTCCCAACCCAACTTTGAGAATAGACGACAGCGATATTTTTTTAATCGCCCGATAAGAGTCTCGCGTTAACGACCCACCACTACTTTTTATTCATGATATTATAAGACAATATTACCATTTGGGTGTCATGGTGGCGAAGTGGATAGCACGATCGCCTCACAGCAAGAAGGTCGCTGGGTAAGTTGGCATTTCTGTGTAGAGTTTGCATGTTCTCCATGTAGTTGCATAGGTTTCTACCGAGTGCTCTGGTTTCCCCCACAAGTCCAAAGACATGTAGCAATGGTGTATTGGGTAAGCTAAATTGTCAGTAGTGTATGTGTGCGAATGTGTGTATGGATGTTTGGATAAGTATAAGGATGCATATGCTGGATAAGTTGGTGGTAGATTCCGCTGTGGCGGCCCTTAGATTAATAAAGGGACTAAGCTGAAAAGAAAATGAATGAATGAATGAATATTAACATTATATACACAAAACTATTTTATATTCTACATAAAAAAAATACTATTGTTTAACACTTTATAACAGGTTTGTTAATACTTTGGAAGTCTCCTCTACTGATACGAATACAAGGAACACTAGTGTACAATTCAGGCTTTATGCAGATGTGTCTTGTCTATGAAGCAAATATCTGTGGAGATTTTCCAGTCATGTTGACGGAGAACAAAGATAATTGTTTTGTTGCAATTAATAAAATATACAAATAAAAATAGACCATTATTACCATTACCACTATTGGCAGTTTACTTTTAATTGCTGTTGATTGCTACATGGCTGTGTGTCACCCTTTACTGTACCCACAGAAAATAACTATCACTAAAACATTAATAAGTATCTGTCTAAGCTGGGTTTGCTTCTCAACTTAAAACACTGCCCTTGCAACTGATAATGGCTATTTTGACAGTTCTCAGAGAACAGATGTGTGTTATGGACAGTGTTTATTCATGATTCCTTTTAGTTGGATAGTCACTGATCTATCATTGGGTTTCATTTGTCATTGTACACTTATCATTATGTTATATCTGAGGATTTTCTATGTAGTTCATCAGCAAGTGAAGGTTATAAACTCTCTGATGAAGGGTGGTAAATGTGTAATGGAGAGTTCAGTGAAGAGGAAATCTGAGAGTAAAGCTGCTCTGACATTAGGAATCATTGTGTCAGTTTATCTGCTTTGCTATATTCCATACTATATCTGTTCTCTAACTGTAAACTCTTCCACAGCTATACATATTTTATCCTGGATTGTGTATGCTAACTCAGGTCTAAATCCTCTGGTTTATGCTTTATTTTACCCCTGGTTTAAAAAGACAGCTACACTCATTTTAACTCTGAGAATATTTCACCCAGCATCCTCTCTAATCAATATTTTCACAGAACATTAACTATTATTGCTGTGAAGCTGTCGCTCTGAAAGGTAGATAAAATTTATAATATATATAATATAAAATTTATATTTGGAATTTTCCCTACATTGCATGAAGCTCAATTAAAATTGCTTGTTTGACATTTAACTAACTTATGTACTCTAAATAGAAAGATATGTGATCTGATAACTAAAGTAACCAGTCACACAATTATGAAAAACACATTTATTATGCACATTTATTTGTGCTTAATATTTCTATTTGGTCTGGGATATTTGGTGAACCTGCATTGATAATGAACTTGGCACTTCTGCATCCCAAAAGTCAATGTTGATGTGCTGAAATGCAACTGCCAGTGTATTTAGTGAGTGTCTTTCTCCTCATGGCCTCTCCAGACCTGCTTATCATTGCTTTATGTCACATCAATAAAAAAAGAAGAGCTGCAGAAAGAAAAAATGAGAGCTGATGACAGTGAAGGATGAGAGGACCATGCCTCAGACCCTTTTCGATGCTGTTTTGCTTATATTTACAAGGTAACTGTCTATGTATTTAGTCAAATGTAATATTCTTAAATATCTTTTAAAGACTTGAAATAAAAAAGTAAAGTGTACTCTTCAAAAATGTCTCAATATTTTAAAAAAATACCACTCAATCAACTATCTGTATTACAATTAGATGAAATTTTGCCAAGTATGTTTCTGACCTGATATGGTACTGTAACTGGTGTACAGCTGCTGTGGAATCTCAATCTCAAACAGATTCATATTAATCAGATCCATGCACTGGTCAGTTCAAAGCAGTAACCAGCCCACTGAATAGTTATGTCTTTACAGTTTTTTTTATGATTGTTTGATTTAAAATATGCTAAACCTAATGCTAAAATATTATATCTCAACATGTATGTACATCACTGCTCTCTGGTAACCTGAAGTGCTTCTATTATCCTCCTTGTAGGTCACTTCAGATAAAAGTGTCTGCTAAATGTAAATGCATTTTATTAAAAACCAGCATTTATATAACCTTTACTTTTTTTACACATTGCCACTACTGAAAATTATTATAAATAAAATCAGTATGTGCCATGCAGAGGTGACTAAAGTGAACAAGATATTTACACTGCATTTGCAACTGCATAAATAATGATGATGATTTGATGATTTTAAATCAATATTAATATTTGATATCACTAAGACCATGTACATTGGTAGATTTTCTCAAGAGCATGGAGAATAAACAGAAGCCAATAAAATCTTAGAATGTAGGGGTGCTGGCTAATCAAAAAGGAGCAAAAAAGCATGCATGCCAATGGCAAAAGGCAAATCACCTGTTTTAGTGGCCACACAACCACACTGTTGTCAGAGTTTTACAATAATATTCCCTTTACAAAATACTGATACTGCATTTTCTTTTGGACAAACAATCACACTATATAAAAAAGCTGTGGTTTTTAAAATACTGGTGTTTTTGTAAACTGGACAGGGCATTAAGGCCGGGACAAACCATGTTGAAGGCTTCGTCAGTCAGCATCTATGTGGCTAGTCTGTTTGCCGTGTTCCACATGACATCTCTTGTTGGGTTAATGGCAGCCCGAGTTGGCCTGATTAAGCATGTAAAATCCCTGTTGTCTAAAGAGAGCGCTCTGATTGTGTTTTTTAGCAACAAATCAGAGCACAAGATCAAAAACTCATGAATGAATCAATGGTGCATCACTGAGACTGCGTACCTGAATCTGCGGACACTCAAAACTGAGCGGCACAAAAGGAAGAAGTCAGTGCGTTGAGGATCTGTTCAATGTATTATTGAGCCTTTTCTAATTTGAAATTTCAGGTAGGCCTACTTCGTGTGTGAAAAACAGGTAATAACCCTCTCTACTTCAGTGTTGCGAATGCGATTTGTTGATCTAACAGAGACAGCGCAGCATGGTTTAGAAACAGCAATGAACTTCTTGTTGCAGGTCAAAACGAACCCTTTTAATGCTAAACTAAATGCATTTTCCCACTGATTATTTAAAGCAATAGGAACAAATTGTCTTGGAGAAATGTTTTTTGTGTTGTCATAAACAAACGCGGCACGCAGTTAGAATTGTGAATGAATAGAGAATGATTGACAGGTGCAGCGGAGGGAAGCACTGAAGTGAACATAAATTTAACCACTTGAATATTCACCTGTGCTTCACATTAAGCTATAGAACGGCTTCAGAACATTAGGATATAGTAGGCCTACATAACACATTTCTAGTGCCTTAAATAGGCTACATTCATGGCTTTGTTGGCTTATAAATTACACAGAATAGCGTACAATATCACAATATTTTTACACAACATGAGTTATAATTACAAATCAGTGCACATTTCTTTCAGTTGAAACAAACCAGTTGCCACCACAAATGTGTCTTTTTAAATAATGTTTTAAAAATGTTGTTACAAAAACATATTGAGCCTATTCACAAGACATGCATTAACCGCCTTGCCATATATATATTTTTTTGACAACTGAGAGGAAACGAGGATGCACAAATAAAAATTGAGAAGCACCCATTGTGTCAGTATCTGCTTTGCTGGATTCCTTACCATATTTTTTTCTTTGTGTGTATAGTCCTTCACAACTAAGTGTTTTGACATGGGTTTTGTTTGCTAGCTTAAGCCTGAATCCTCTGCTTTATTTTACCCCTGGCTTAAAAAATACACATCTCAACTAAATACATTTTAGTCGGCATCCTTCCTCTCTGATCTTTATTTTTACAGAACATGAATTGTAAGTGAACTGGTAAAGCGGTCTCTCATTATGTAAGTTATATATTACCTGTGATGCTATACATTCTAATACTTAAACATATATAACATTTATACAGTTTTAAGAATAAAAAATTAATAAATTAGTAGTGATAACACTGTTCCAAATTCATTACACTATGTTCATGCAAAGCAATGGAGCTAGTGAATGAATGCATTTTTATGACATTCATTAATCTTTTATTAAGCCACTGTTTAATTTTCCAATCCACAGCTCAAACAGGAAATCTGAACTCACTGTATCTGAAGCACTATTGCATCACTCCAGTGCTGTGTGTGTGTGTGTGTGTGTGTGTGTGTGTGTGTGTGTGTGTGTGT
>CAIGQZ010001492.1:27118984-27144226 GCA_903798205.1 Danio tinwini | reverse complement strand
GACCATTAAGCCACAAATGTTCCCTGACAGACCAACAACAATTGATTGAATATTACCTCAATCCAGACCAAAGAAATCAATCTGGATTTTCAGATAAAGACTGATTAATACAGCAAATTTCAGATAAATTTCAGATACAGCAGCTGATTAAAGCAACTAAACACATTCTTAAGGAAAAACTTTACATTTAAACAGTGGCAGCAAATCCCAACTAGTAATGTATTTAAAATCCAATGTTCAACAAAGAGAAAGACTTTTTTTTTGATAGATTACATCACAGTGGGCGGTAGATGGGTTGGTCGGTCTGATCTAGACAATGTATAAATGAAAGGACAGAAAGGAGAGCAGAACAGACTCCTAACAGGAGGAGACTCATTCATGGCCCATGAGACAGAGAATCAGGAGACTCAATACTGCTTTCCTGACATCAACTCATCATGTGTTAAAGGAAAACGCTCCAGTCATGGATATATCATCTTACATTTGTTTGTCTCACTGCTGTCAGCATGGACTGTGTGTCTGAACCTGCTGGTGATCATCTCCATCTCTCACTTCAAGAAGCTTCACACTCCAACCAACATGATTGTTCTCTCTCTGGCTGTAACTGATCTGTTTATTGGACTCATCATGCCTGTAGAGGCTATCAGACTAATTGAGATGTGTTGGTACTTTGGAGACACTTTCTGTGGACTTTATTTATTATTTGTTGATTTACTTCTCTCAACATCTCTTGGTAATTTAGTTTTAATTGCTGTTGATCGTTATGTGGCTGTGTGTCACCCTTTATTGTACCCACAGAAAATAACCATCACTAAAACACTAATGGGTATCTGTCTGAGCTGGGCTTGTTTATCAGCTTATATCATTGCCATTGTAATTAATAATGAATATTTTGACACTTCACACAGAACAGATGAGTGTTATGGAGAGTGTTTAGCCATGATAAGTTTTAGTTGGACAGTCACCGATCTGTTTATGTCTTTTATTTTTCCTTGTTTTGTTATCATTATGTTATATTTAAGGATCTTCTATGTAGTTCATCAGCAAGTGAAGGTTATAAACTCTCTGATGAAGGCTGGTAAATGTGTAATGGAGGGTTCAGTGAAGAGGAAATCTGAGAGTAAAGCTGCTCTGACTTTAGGAATCATTGTGTCAGTTCATCTGCTTTGCTGGATTCCTTACTATATCTGCTCTCTGACTGTAATGACTTCCACAGCTCTAAATGCTTTATTATGGGTTGTGTATGCTAACTCAGGTCTGAATCCTCTGGTTTATGCTTTATTTTACCCCTGGTTTAAAAAGACAGCTAAACTCATTTTAACTCTGAAAATATTTCAGCCGGCATCCTCTCTGATCAATATTTTTACACAATATTAATTACAATTACTTGCAAAGCTGTTTCTAATATAGAAATAATAATATTTGATTTCTCTTTGTAATGTTCACCACTTAAGTTGCACAGCATTACACATAGCTTATTTCTGCAAGTTTGATGTTTAAGCAACTTCTGGTGTACTGCAGTGAAAACAAGATAAAGATGTGACAATAGTACCCAATATTAACTATGTGAATTAGGCATGCTGTGAGGGTTGTGTGGCTCACCTTGCTTTGTGCTTAATCCCATTTAATAATAATATTATTCTAACTGCCATAAAAACGGTGTTTACAAGCAACAAACATTTTTACCAAATTCACATTTTTATTGATAATGAACTTGCATTCTCCACATCTGAAAACTGAATATTGATTGTTGTAGTCTGAAGCCACAGTCACACTGCACGTTTTGCTCTAAGACCTCCATTCATATGTATGCAAATGCAGCAGACTGGAAACGCAAGCTTGTGTGACAAGTTTTCCATGTCGTGGTGTTCCAAAAATCAAGCTTTGTGAATTATGATCTGCA
This sequence comes from Danio tinwini, assembly GCA_903798205.1. Lineage (NCBI taxonomy): Eukaryota > Metazoa > Chordata > Actinopteri > Cypriniformes > Danionidae > Danio > Danio tinwini. Next base: position 27,142,323 of record CAIGQZ010001492.1, on the reverse strand, counting down.
AAATCACATCACATGGATACGTGAAACCAATAAAAGATCAAAACCTGACTTCTTTGTTCAGATATATGGACATATTTTTAAAAGTAAAATATAGAGCAATTGATGTACAATCATCTTGTTTTATCCCACCTTTTTTTTCTCTCTCTTAGATTTCCCTCACCGGAGCATCTGACATGTACCTCACACATAGGACAGGAATTAGGGCTTCCCCTATTGTAATACACCTAAAACACGGATTGCCACAAAACTTGTCGCAGGGAAGTGTTTTCTCTCGTTAACTGCAGGGAAAGAGTTGCAAAATCATTGATTGATTTCATGAACATCATAATACCAGCCATACATGTAAAGCACAAATAATGTCTTTCAATTCAGTCACGTCTTGTGGCCGTCATCCTTGAAACAATCTCCATCATTGTAAGCTGCTTGCTTCTCTGTCTGTTCCATCGCTCTGTTTGCTCACACTTTGTTTTTGCAGTGTGAAGCACGTCAAATGCACAAAACGCCCAATTTTTGCCACAGAATGTCCACAGGATAATATCATCTATGCATTGCCTTCACATGTAAATCACTTATGTTTCATCCGTGTCTGCTTACTGCACATGCTGCAAAACTTGTACATATTTACAGTGATATTTAATTAATATTTGAAATAACTAAAACCATGTCCACAGGTAGTTTTTCCTACCTTTATTAAAAAATAAATAATATATATATATCTGTCCACATGAAAATGCAAAAACATATTGTGATGCACTGTCAGGAAATGCTGAATCAACAGGCTCAATTTACCTATAGTGCATGTGTTTGGACTGTGGGGGAAACCGGAGCACCCAGAGGAAACCCACGCTAACACGGGGAGAACATGCAAACTCCACACAGAAATGCCAACTGGTCCAGTTGGGAGGTGACAGGGCTAACCACTGAGCCACCGTGTCGCCCTACTTTGTGAATCTCTTGACAAGATAATAATTTATAATAATAAAAGAAGATTGTCTAAAAGACAAGATGGCGGCGCGTACACATCGCGAGGCTCAGCGTCTCTCCAGTTTCTGCAGTTTTGCAGTATTTTTCCTGCTCATTTTGGGTCTGTTCATGCAGAACAGTAATGCCTTTACATCATACACCCGACAGGAGATCTTGGATATTGGTTTGTGCATGCCAGACAGTTTTATGAGCAATCTTCAACTCATCCCTGAGATCGCCAAAACACCCGAGGCTGAGCGCTCTGCCCGGCCGGGCGGAAGTGCTCGAAGGCGGCGTAAGGACCGTAAATAAAGACGGGGAAAGCACGGCAGGCTAAGAGCTAAGCTAAAGCTAACACCACAACGGCTCTCTTTACACAGAATCTTTCTTGCCAATGTACCGTCGCTGGTGAACAAAATGGATGAGATTCGACTGCGCATCAACCACAGCAAAATATTATGGAACTGTAATGTCATGATTTTCACAGAAACATGGCTAAGCAGCGGGATACCAGACAACGCTGTATCTTTAACTGAGCATCACACATTCCGAGCAGACAGAGCGGCGGATGACTCCGGTAAGACCCGAGGCGGAGGATTATGCATTTATATTAACAAAGCTTGGTGCACAAACTCTGTCATCGTTGGAAGACATTGCTCTGTTAACCTGGAATTTCTGATGGTCAAATGCAGACCGTTTTATCTGCCACGGGAGTTCACCTCCCCCTTTATAACCGCTGCATATATTCCTCCCAATGGTGATGCCAAGCTTGCTATGAATGAACTTCATGCAGCCATCAGCAAACAACAGACTGCTCACCCGGAGGCTGCTTTTATTGTTGCGGGGGATTTTAATCACTCAAACTTAAAGACAGTGCTCCCCAAATTCCATCAAAACATTTTCTGTCACACACGGGGAAACAAGACTTTGGACCATGTATACACAAACACGGCTGAAGCCTACGCTGTGACCCCCCTCCCCCACTTGGGTCAATCAGATCACTTTTCTTTGTTCCTCACCCCCAAATACTCACCCCTCATCAACCGTGTGAAGCCATCAGTAAAGACCAAAGTGTCTTTGACTTTGATGCTTTACTTTATGCTGGCAGTGGCCAGCGGGGGTAGACTCCACACTCCAGGACAGGTTTCAACACACAGACTGGAGTATGTTTGCTTCCCAGGCCACATGTGGCACTCACACAGACATTAACAGCTACACTTCCTCTGTTCTTGAATACATCAACACCACCATAGACAGTGTTACAACCCAAAAGCAGATCAACACATACCCAAATCAAAAGCCATGGATGAACAAGGAGGTGCGCCTCCTGCTGAAGGCACGCAACACTGCCTTCAGATCAGGGGATGCACAGGCCTACAACACTTCCAGGGCTAATCTGAAGAGGGGCATCAAAAAGGCCAAGCACTGCTACAAGCTAAAGCTAGAGGAGCACTTTTCCAACTCTGATCCTCCGCGCATGTGGCAGGACATACAGGCCATCAGCAACTACAAACCCAGCCATTCCACAGCCACAGCCACAAACGTCTTCTTCCTGAACGGGCTAATGTACTTTTATGCCCGCTTTGAAAGAGACAATAAAGAACCCTACACCAAAATCACTTCCTGAACCGACCACTCACCTATCACACTCACCTCCTCAGAAGTCTACACCGCACTGAGTCAGATCAATGTGCGTAAGGCTGCTGGACCAGACGGTATTCCTGGGCGCGTCCTCAAAGCATGTGCAGAACAGCTCGCTGGGGTATTCACAGACATTTTCAACCTGTCCCTTAACCTAGCAGCTGTGCCAGCATGCTTTAAAACCACCTCTATTGTGTCAGTGCCGAAACACTCCAGCCCAACATGTCTGAATGACTACCGCCCTGTAGCAATTACACCAATCATCATGAAGTGCTTCGAGCGGTTGGTCCTGGCACATCTGAAAGACTCTCTGACATTTACACTGGACCCACTTCAGTTTGCTTATCGTGGCAACAGGAGCACAGAAGATGCAGTCTCCATAGCACTGCACTCTGTACTCACACACCTGGACAATAAAAACACTTACGCACGAATGCTGTTTGTTGACTTCAGCTCAGCATTTAACACTGTCATACCCTCTAAGTTAATGATCAAACTTAGAGACCTGGATATCGACACGTCTCTCTGCAACTGGGTTATAGGCTTTCTGACTAACAGACCTCAGAATGTTAGATCAGACCACATCTGCTCCACCACCGTCACACTCAACACTGGTGTACCACAGGGCTGTGTGCTGAGCCCCTTCCTCTACTCCCTTTTCACCATCGACTGTAGGCCTGTGAACAGATCCAACGCCATCATCAAATTTGCAGATGACACCACAGTGATTGGTCTAATCAGCAACAATGATGAGACTGCCTACAGGGAAGAGATACAGCATCTGGCCACATGGTGCACCAACAATAATCTGCTCCTTAACACAGACAAGACCAAGGAACTTATTGTGGACTTCAGGAAGGGGTGAACAGGCTCACATGATCCCATCCACATCAATAGGATGGCTGTCGAGCCTGTCTCATCCTTCAAGTTCCTGGGGACCTACATCTCAAAGGACCTTTCCTGGACCACCAACACCTCAAAGGCAACTTAAGAAGAACCAGCTGTCATCAGCCGTCTTGGTGAACTTCGACCGCTGCACAATAGAAAGCATCCTGACCAACTGTGTCACAGTCTGGTATGGAAGCCGCTCTGTTGCAGAGCGTAAGGCACTGCAGCGGGTGGTGAAAACTGCCCAACGCATCACAGGGACCACACTGCCAGCCATAGAGGACATCCAGAGGAAACACTGTCTGTGCAGAGCACGCAGTATTCTTAAAGATTCCTCTCACCCTGCTTAGAGACTGTTTTCGCTCCTACCTTCCAGCAGGCGCTTCAAAACAAAAACCAGCAGACATATTTATTGCACTGATTCATTTATTTGAACTCTACATACCCACGGCACATGTACATTTGTAATTATGTACACACCCACTGTACATATACACTTGTAATTATGTTTATCTATCTGCACACTTCTGATTATTAATAGCAACCTGTACATTTATCCATCTATTGTAAATCTGTTCATAGCTAACACAACCTGTATATAATGTTCACAGTACATCCATTTGTAAATATTACCAAAGTTTTTTTATAACTGCACTTTATAACTTATACCTGTATCCTGCACTTGTGCTATTGCTGCCACTCCTAGTTAGACCTAAACTGCATTTCGTTGCCTTGTACTTGTACATGTGTAATGACAATAAAGTTGAATCTAATCTAATCTAATCTAATACTTAATAATTACTGCTACTTCTGATAACCGTCGTTATTGTGTGTTTGACCAGAAAGACCAGAGCAGTGCAATATCTGAGGATCCATCCATAAAGAGTGTGTCTTTGCATCAATCGGCCATTAGGCTTCAATGTCAGTATTGGTCTGGCTAGTTGGTTTGGTGTTTTTAGCACATCACCTCTTGTCAGGTTAACATCAGAGCTTGTTGGCCTGACAGAGCTTTTTGTTCCAGACGGAACCAGATGCAAGCCAAGAGGCGACACCACTGTTTCATCAGCACTAGTTGTTTGGTGTCAGCTTAAAGTGACTGCTGGAGAAATCGTTGCTAAGCAATAAATAGAAATCAGTATATGTGTGGCTGGTTTTGACTTAACTGATCTCCCATTTTGAATCTTGCATAGACAGTAAATGTAATATAAACTTTGAAACTTTATAATTAACAAAGGAAAATTATCGTTGCTGTAATCTCGGTAGGAAACGTTTTGGCCAATCAAACTCAGCCTGGTGGCTCATGCAGGTGCAACTGACATAGAACATGACCTAAAGTAGGGCTGGGTAGTATATCGGTATATTAAATTTATATTTTTTTATACACAGTGTAGGATTATATAATTGCATAAATACTGTGTTCACATTTAGAGTTCAATTATAGTCTATATCATCATCTCTCTCTCACACACACACACCACACACACAGTCTTTCAATAAGCACATGGTCAGTGGCAGGGGATGTTTAACAAGCTGTTAAGCAATATTAAAGGCAATGTATTTACAACCCCAAATCAAAAAAGTTAATACACAAATAATAATAGAAAGTAGTGATTTCTAAATTTACTTTGACTTGTATTGCATTGCAGACAATAAAATAGGGATGCACCGATACCGATACCAGTATCTATACAGTATCGATACCAATACTCTTATCGGACATGAAAGGCCGATACCACTCAACAGTAATTCACTATGGATGTGATTTGTTGTCCTACCTGACTTCAATGTCTTAATGTATTAATTAGCCTAATGTATTATATATTAATAGCTTAGTCCTTATAAACACTGTTTATAAAATACATCATTAACAAATCTATAGGCTTCTGAAGAATAAACCCGAATATGAAATATGATCCTTGCATAATAATCACAGCCAAACAAGCTAGCACTCATTTTATATATAAACTATAAATAAAAAATGAAATAAATTAAGTAATGGAACATTATGTAAAAAGTCTAAAGACTACAGGCTAAATAAAAAGTGCCTAGTCAGAGTTTAAACATCACTGCGCACGTGTCAGCTTACAGCAGAGATCAGACAGCCTATACAGATCACACAATCTCAATAAACACAAAAGTAAATGTATAAATATTTCGATAAGTGTTGTTTAATGGAATAATTATAACAATATGATCTTGCTTTTGGTTATATCAGAGAGAGAGAGAGAGAGACAGGGAGAGAGTTTTTTTTATTACATCAGAGTGGGTGGTAGATGGGTTGTTCAGTCTGATCCAGACACTGTATAAATGAAAGAACAGACAGGAGAGCAGAACAAACTCCTAACAGGAGGAGACTCACTCATGGCCTATGAGACCGAGGATCAGGAGACTCAATACTGCTTTCCTGACATCAACTCTTCATGTGTCAAGGAAAATCACTCAAGTCATGGATATATCATCACATATTTGCTTGTGTCACTGCTGTCAGCATGGACTGTGTTTCTGAACCTGCTGGTGATCATCTCCATCTCTCACTTCAAGAAGCTTCACACTCCAACCAACATGATTGTTCTCTCTCTAGCTGTTACTGATCTGTTTATTGGACTAATCATGCCTATAGATGCCATCAGAGTGATTGAGGCTTGTTGGTACTTTGGAGACACTTTCTGTGGACTCTATTTATTATTTATTGATTTACTTCTCCCAGCATCTCTTAGTAATTTAGTTTTAATTGCTGTTGATCGTTATGTGGCTGTGTGTCACCCTTTACTGTACCCACAGAAAATAACCATCACTAACACTTTAAAGAGCATCTGTCTGAGCTGGGTTTGTTTATCAGCTTATAACACAACCATTATAATTAATAATGGATATTTTGACCTTTCACACAAAACAAATGTGTGTTATGGACAGTGTTCATTCATGATAAGTTTTAGTTGGATTGTCACTGATCTGTTCATGTCTTTCATTTTTCCTTGTACGCTGATCATCACTTTATACTTGAGGATTTTCTATGTAGTTCATCAGCAAGTGAAGGTTATAAACTCTCTGATGAAGGGTGGTAAATGTGTAACAGAGGGTTCAGTGAAGAGGAAATCTGAGAGTAAAGCTGCTCTGACTTTAGGAGTCATTGTGTCAGTTTATCTGCTTTGCTATATTCCGTATTGTATCTGTTCTCTAACTGGAATCTCTTCTTCAACTATAAATGTTTTAATGTGGATTTTGTATACTAGCTCAGGTCTGAATCCTCTGGTTTATGCTTTATTTTATCCCTGGTTTAAAAAGACAGCTAAACTCATTGTAACTCTGAAAATATTTCAGCCGGTGTCCTCTCTGATCAATATTTTTACAGAACATTAATTATAATTACTTGCAAAGCTGTCACTATAAATGTAGATATGTTATGATATATGATACTATTTGCAATTTTCACTAGCATTAAAGTTATTTCAGTGCTGCCATAAATAAAAAAAGGATGCATGGCTGATAACTGAAGTCAAGTCATCTATGTTTTCATAGTGCACTTTTATAATGTAGATTGTATTGAAATAACTTAATATACATAAGTAAGAAAAGAGAATAAAAAGCAATAAAAATATTTCAGATTGTAAAACATTCCAGCAAGTCAGGGAGGCATGAATGCTGGTAAATGCTTGTGTAGCAATTATCTAAAACACATTTATTATGTATGCAAATTAGGCTGGGGGAAGAAATTATGCCTCTCACTTTGCTTTTTGCTTAATGTTTCTATATTCCATAGTAATGTTCAATGTCTGTAACTGCCACAAAATTGGTTAGCAAGCGCTGGGATTATTGATGAACAAACACTGCTACTAAATCCACCTGCTCATTGACAAGAAACTTGCTCTTTCTGCATCCTAAAAGTAAATGTTGAAGTGTTGAATTGATTTCACCATCTTAATTTATAAGTGTAATTCTCCTCATGGCCATAAGACATCTACTTTGTCTTATAAAAAATACATATTGTTTTATTGATCAATTAAGTCAGGGGTGTCCAAACTCGGTCCTGGAGGGCCGGTGTCCTGGAGAGTTTAGCTCCATCTTGCTTCAACACACCTGCCAGCAAGTTTCTAGTATATCTAGATAGAGCTTGATTAGCTGGTTCAGGTGTGTTTGATTAGGGTTGGAGCTAAACTCTCCAGGACACCGGCCCTCCAGGACCGAGTTTGGACATCCCTGATGTAAGTAATTGTGTTAAGTGTTGTGTGTCAGAGTGGTGTGAGCAGAATGAGGTCAGTGATGTGAGTGTTAATGAGTGGAACCTGTCCAGAAGGATAAAAAAAAGCAGAGCTGATGACATTGAAGAACGAGAGGACCAGGCTTCAGACACTTTGTTGAAATTGTGATCATATAAATAAAGTAGCTGTCCATGAAATACTTGCTTTCATTATGTTATTTGTATTTGTTGTTGTATTTGTTAATTTAGTACATTTAAATTCCATTCATTATCCTGTGGTTCCTGTCTTCTTTAGTAAAATATTAACTTTGTTGCAGCAATTCTAATTAAATGTCTTAATAGTATCACAACAGAGGAAATAAAAAATTAAATAAAATTTTTTTTTTGGAATATATGATTTTTTTACATATTTAAAAAAAAGGGGCCCTCTCAGGACCTCCGTGGATTCAAGCGGGGTACCGTGATAGGTTTAACTCTTAGTGGTATTATAACAAGTGGAAACAATTAGAAACTCAGTAACTCAGCCAAAGGTGCTAGGCCATGTTAATAAATAAATAAATAAATAAATAAATAAATAAATAAATAAATAAAAAATTACACAGCAGGGTCAGCACTTGACAAAGGGTTACTTACACTAGCTACAGTACTAGCTCCCTCCCATCTCCCCGACAGCCTGCACTCACACTGCATTTGGCCTTCTGAACCTGAGCATGCTTAAGTCATCAATGATGCAACAGTTCAGTTTAACAGGAGGAGAAGCTCTCTAGCTCAGCACAGTGGACATTGCTTTAGTTTTATTATTTTTTTTTTTTCGCCACTTGGAATGCAGTGACACACAGTCAAATATTTTGCTGAAGAGATCCTCAACGTTTGACATTCATAAATTATAAAAGTCCTTCTGCTGCAAGTATTAGGAGGTTTGCTGAAGGTCTGCTGACGTGCAGTGAGGGGTTTGCATCTTTAACAAATTATGACAGTTCACGATTATTGAAAACAATGATTAACAAATATATATGAAACAGTCCAACTGAACCACACCTGGGCCCATTTCAGAGCACTCACGCTTGTCAAAAAAAACTGGGAAATGCGTCCGGGCACAGTTCGAATTAGGGTTGGGCCGATAGACGATGCCATCGACCATCAGTGATGGCCGATAAACTTTACGATGCTGAGCTGGTATCGCGATCCATCGCCTTGCCCCACATTTATATTGATATATAACTTGTTATTTGCATTACATCTTAATAGCAATAACGGTCTTTTCATGAGCCGTGTTAAATTTTACATATAGCTGCGGCTTGCACGGCTGACAGCATCGTGAGAATTAAATGAAGGATTATACAGTACCTCTCGAGCTTAAAATGTGTAGATTCAGTGGCAAACGCTGTTACCTGCAAACCCCGTCCCACAGACTTTACAGTGAATAGCTTTAGTTATTTTCATAGCAGACTTGAAGCCACTGGAAGTCTTTTATCCTCTCTTGAAAAAGTGTAAATGGTGGATTAACATTCAGCACATGATCACTAATAAGATGTGCCATTATAGTGAATTTGGGTGGTTTCTAAAACTAAATCTGTCTGTGTTATTTTCATTCTCTCATCTTCAGCACTTCACATTAGCTCCTATAATCTGAAGGCAGAAGGCATTGACTGATTGACAGCTGATATTCACATATATCACATTAGACATCGTACAATGCCAAATTGGTCAACATTGGCCAACCCTAGTTTGAATAGCATAGTGTGAGTGCACCCGAGGACACACAATGTACAGAAATTGCCAGCTGCAGATTTTTATCTAGATTCAAAAGCTACAGACCTTCCAACTATGTGTGGCTTCAGCTTAGCTCAGTAAACAAATTAAGTACCAACTCTTTCATTTAAATCACTACTGTGAGCACAACTGTCAAGCATTGCATTGGCTCCCTATTAAACATCAAATACATTTTAAAACCTTATTGACTACCTACAAAGCCCTGAATGGCTTAGCTCTCAACTATTTGAGGGAGCTCTTGATGTATTACAGCCACTCATATCCACTATGCTCAATTAATTCTGGACAATTGATTATTTCCAGAACATCAAAATCAATAGTAGGCGGTGGATCCGTCTCATATTTGGCACCTAAATTCTGGAACAGCCTTCCTAGCACAGTTCGGAAAGCATACACACTCTGTCAGTTAAAGTCTAAACTAGTCTAAAGACACATCTCTTTGCATTAGCATACACACAAACTCATATCTTTAAAATCGTCTAGTATTGTTTGTAACACTTCCTAAAAAGACCCAAAACGTTTTTGGAATGGAATTTAAACTCATGGCTGTCTGTTTTTCCATAGGTCTACTTAACCTTCGATCCAGTCTGTATCCTGAGTAGATATCTGTTGTGGTCATCAATCAGGTTGAGAGCATAAGACTTGATTCCTGCAAAGACCCCAGTGACAGACGAGTCTCTGCATTGAACCCATCGGGTAGTCAGAAGACCTGCACCTTCCCATGATTGATGCCCATCATTTTCAAACCTCTGGCCAATACGTTTGGCAAGAGGACATCTGGCCCATCCCAGCTAAGTCTAGTTTCTCTCAATGTTTTTTTTTTTTTCACTTCCGTCAATTGGTAAAGTTGAGTTCTTTGGCACTGTTGCCTTGCTTGCTTGGCTGGTACTGGTGCAGCTTTGCATCAATGGAGTTGATCTTCAATTGACTGGCCTTCAGCAGTGACATTTGCATTACATTGATCTGTACTAAACTGAACTTCAACAGTGACATTTATACTAAACTGAACTACACTAACATTCCACACTATTCTCCTGGTGGCCTAATTGCTTGAATGTTCCACAATTTGATTACAGCTTTTACTCTCTTTTCTTCATCTATGTTAATTTGCTTTAACACAATCTACATCTACAAAAGCCTCGCTTTTCACTAGAGTCAATCCTCCCATGCTCCCTACCTAGACTCCCACAGGAGCCTCTCTTCTCCCTTATCTTTCTCAATATTATATCCAGCACCAGGATATAGCATTGATCTTTCTGCATTTTGAGGGGGTTCTTCAATACGAGTCTGCTGTCCCAAGCTAAAACAGGCATTTTGGGGAGTTATCAAGATTTACCGGAGCTCAGACTCCACCTTCTCCCCTCTAGCACTGTTGCCTCACAGCAAGAATGTCACATGTTTAAGTCTTTACCAGGCCAGTCGACATTTCTGTGTGGAGTTTAGATGTTCTCCATGTGCTCGCGTCGGGTTCCCTGGCTTCCTCCCACCATCCAAAGACATGCGACATAAGTGAATATACTAAACCAAAATCTGTACTACAGATGAGCTCTTAATCAGCAGTATGTCTCTTCATAACAATCCCTAATTTGTCTTTAGCCATAAACAGCAGGGGAGTTTTCGAGATGTACCTGAGCTCAAACTTCTCTCACCCTGCAAATGTGAGGGAGCCCCAGCGAGGATCTTATGAGCTCAGGGCTCTCTTCCAGGACAGCATTGCACATATACTTTATACATCAATCATCAGCTAAGTGTTAACTCTCAAAATAATATTTGTTGTATTGTCTGCAATACAATATAAATTTTGGTCAATAACTTGGTCATTGAGGTGACAAAGGTGTCTAAGGCTCACGGTATGGTCCTTCCCATGTACTCTTAGTAATTGACTATCCAGTATTGTACAGTATGTAAGATGGACACCCAACTGAGAGAGAGAGAGAGAGAGAGATTTAGATGGGTTCGTCAGTCTGATCCAGACACACATAATAAAAAACCCACCCACAAATAATAACCATCACTAAAACACTAATGAGTATCTGTCTGAACTGGGTTTGCTTATCAGCTTATTGCACTGCCCTTCTAATGAATAATGGACATTTTACAGTTCACACAGAACAGATGAGTGTTATGGAGAGTGTTTATTCTTGATAAGTATTAGTTGGTCAGTCACTGATCTTTCTATCTAGTCACAGGATTTTCTATGTAGTTCATCAGCAAGTGAAGGTTATAAACTCTCTGATGAAGAGTGGTAAATGTGTAATGAAGGGTTCAGTGAAGAGGAAATCTGAGAGTAAAGCTGCTCTGACTTTAGGAATAATTGTGACAGTTTATCTGCTTTGCTGGATTCCTTACTGTATCTGCTCTCTAATAGTAATCTCTTCCACCGCCATGAATGTTTTATTATGGGTTGTGTATGCTTACTCAGGTATGAATCCTCTGGTTTATGCTTTATTTTACCCCTGGTTTAAAAAGACAGCTAAACTCATCTTAACTCTGAAAATATTTCAGCCAGCGTCTTCTTTGATCACTATTTTTGGTAAAAAAAACACTGTTTTCATTGTAACCGAATGTGTGTTTATTTAACTATATATGTTATACTAATTTAGGTGATTGTCTGCTTGCATAGCGGTGTGGATGATGTAACGTTACCATTAGTAGCAAGGCAGTCAAAAACTTTTCATATGTCTTACAGCAGTTAATGAACTTTGAAAGATACTTTTACTTCGCCAAATTGCTTGCGTTTCCACTTATACAAAAAACAAGTTGTTGCGTTTGTTGCAGGAAATACAAACAGTTTGGTTCACTCCGCAAGCTTGAGCTGTGTGTGCGCGCAAGTCTGTGTCGCGAGCTATGTGTGTGCGCTTAGCTCGAGTCTCCGTTGAGCTCGCGCATACAGTTGAAAACTGAAGGCTTTTATACTTGACGCACTCGGCGGAAACAGCAGCATTTCTCATGTAAGACTTATAATTTAGCACAGATACTGATAAAGTACAGAGTTTTGGTACACATCCCTATCTACAATTTAGCCAATTATATTATATTATAATATAAGTTCAGGACAGAAGCATAAAGGTGGTCGCACAAGTCTTCAAATTGTTTTATATACATTGCTCAGCAATGTGGACAACTCCAAATGGTCAGCATACTGTATTTATAAGGTACAATTCACCCAAAAATGTCATTTCTGTCTTCATGTGAGGCAAGGCAAGTTTATTTATATAGAACATCTCATACACAATGGCTTTACATAAACAGGAATAAAAGAGACAAGTGTATAAGGAGAAAAAAACAAATAATAAAAATTATTAAAAACAGATTAAAATGTGTTAAAACAGGTTATAAAAGATTGAAAAAGAAAAGAAAGACATAACAGTGTGATCTGTCTGACATAGAACAGTGCTCATTCAGTAAAGGCACAGCTAAACAGATGTGTTTTTACTCTTGATTTGAATGTTGGAGCACATCTGATTATTTCTGGAAGCTGATTCCAGCAATGAGGGGCATAGTAGCTGAAGACGGATTTACCCTGCTTTGACTGAACTCTTGGAATTTCTAGTTTATATGACCCTAAAAATCTAAGTGATCTGTTAGGTTTGTATTCAGTAAGCATATCTGTAATGTATTGAGGTCCTAGGCCATTTACTGATTTATAGACGAAAATACATTAAAATGTATTCTGAATGTAACTGGGAGCCAGTGTAAAGACCTGAGGACAGGTGTGATGTGCTCTGATTTCCTGATTGTGGTCAGAATCCTGGCAGCAATGTGTCTGACTGTCTTTTGGGAAGGCCAGTGAGGAGGCTGTTACAGTAATCCACCCTGATGATGATAAAAGCATGAATAAGTTCACTAAGTCCTCACTAGAAACAAAGCATCTGATTATTGCAATGTTTTTGAGATGATATTATACTGACTTACTAACTGCTTTGACATTATTGAAACTCAGATCTGACTCTAGAGTCACACCAAGATTCTTGACTTTATTTTTTAGTTGTTTGACCCTTAGAGCTAAGGTACGCATTCACCTTGAGAGTCTATCTCGGTTACAAAACGCAATGACTTCAGTTTTCTCTTTGTTTAACTGAAGGAAGTTGGCACATCCAACTGTTCATTTTCATCAATGCATTGGCAGATGGTGTCAATGGGGCTAAAGTCATTAGACAGTAAGGCTAAGTAGATCTGAGTGTCATCTGCATAGCTGTGGTAGGAGATTTGGTTCTTTTTCATTATTTGGCTCAGTGGTAGCATATAAAGGCTAAACAGGAGAGGTGCCAGAATTGTCCACAGTATCAAATGCAGCACTAAGATCAAGCAATACCAGCACTGTTCGTTTGCCTGAATCTGTACTGTGATGTGCTCTGAAACCAAATTGAAATATGTCTTAACATCCCTTGGAGTTTAAGAACTTGTTAAGCTGGTTAAAAACAAATTTTTCAATGACTTTGCTAATGGAAGGGAAATTTGAGATTGGCCTGTAATTGCTCAACAGTGTGTTATCCAGGTTGCTCTTTTTCAAGAGGGTTTTAATAACTGCAGTTTTAATTGAGTTTGGAAAAATCCCTGAGAGAAGTGAAGCATTTACCACTTTTAGAAGATCCATTTCTAAACAGTTTTAAAGAATGATGCGTGTCAAGACTGCAGGTTGAGGTTTTCATAATTTGCACGATCTCTTCTAAGATTTTACCATTAATTGCCATGAAATCAGACAGATTGTCTGATTTCTTAAGTTGTTGTTGAGCTTGTATGACGTCAACAACTTGGCTGATTGGATGAGCTGATCGCCTTTCTGATATTATTGATCTTATCATTAAAGAAATGAGCAAACTCGTTGCATTTGCTTTCAGAAAGAAGTTCACTGGGAATCCTACAATTGTGAGTCTCTCTACCGTTGCACAGAGAGTGTGAGCATTATTTGAGTTGGGTTTATAAGGCTTAAAAAGAATGTCTGCCTAGCCTTAATGATGTTATAATGCACTACTAGTTTCATCTTTCTCCATTTGTTCAGCTTTTCTGCACTCTCTTTTCATCATTTGCCTGACTGTTGACCTTCTCCAATGATGTTATGATTTATTCATGGCCGCAAAGTCACGCATTAGCTGACACACTTGTTTAAGAGAGGATGTGCTACTTTAGTGAACAGATCCTGCATAGGCAAAAATAAATCAAATTTAACAAAATTAATAACAGAATTATCAATAGTTATGTTCTGATGTAATCAATTACTGTGCAAAAATGACCAGGACAAATTTAAAGTCTATTCAAGTCCACTGCTCCAAATCTATACAAAATTTAGCATTTTAACACACAGTAGATCTACACATAGGCATACTATTATTATTGTTCATCTTACTTTATGTTAGAGAAATAAAATTAATAATAGCCTACTCATATTAACCTTTATTTTACATCTACACAACTGTGAGAAAATCGTGATCTTTATTTTAAGCCAAAGGAATAGTGATTCTCATGTTAGCCAGAATCGTGCAACATTTAGTTTTGATTTTGACCTCCACAACGATAAAGAAACAATCAATTAAAAGGTTATTGCATTATATGCCTCCCCCTTTCCAGAAGTCTGCATTCATTCTTTCACAAGTAAAATCATGTACATTAAATCATGTTTCATGCTGAAAATGTCAATGTCATATAGATTATTAAGTGTATTAAATTTATTCATTTATTAATGTTTTTAAAATTGTCAAATAGAATGTGTGCTGCTCTATTTACATGCTTAGAGACAGAGAAGAACAGAAACACAAAGACATCTGCCAATTTAATACATAGAATTGATACTCTGTTATAAGCATGAACATCCACATGAATTAATGTTCGTTAAAATGACCACAAACAATAAAAAAAAAAGTTTTTTTTTTTTGATAGATTACATCAGAGTGGGCGGTAGATGGGTTTGTCGGTCTGATCCAGACACTTTATAAATGAAAGGACAGAAAGGAGAGCAGAACAGACTCCTAACAGGAGGAGACTCACTCATGGCCTATGAGACAGAGGATCAGGAGACTCAATACTGCTTTCCTGACATCAACTCATCATGTGTCAAGGGGAGAAGCTCAAGTCATGGATATATCACTTATTTGTTTGTATCATTGCTGTCAGCATGGACTGTGTTTCTGAACCTGCTGGTGATCATCTCCATCTCTCACTTCAAGAAGCTTCACACTCCAACCAACATGATTATTCTCTCTCTGGCTGTAACTGATCTGCTTGTTGGGCTCATCATGCCTATGGAGGCCATTAGATTGATTGAGACGTGTTGGTACTTTGGAGACACTTTATGCGGACTCTATTTATTCTTGGTTGCATTACTTCTCGCAGCATCTCTTGGCAATTTAGTTTTATTTGCTGTTGACCATTATGTGGCGGTGTGTCACCCTTTACTGTACGCACAGAAAATAACCATCACTAAAATGTTAATGAGTATCTGTCTGAACTGGCTTTGCTTGTCAGCTTATAACACTGCCCTTGTAATTAATAATGGATTTTTTGACACTACACACAGAACCGGCATGTGTTACGGACAATGTTTAATCATGATGAGTTTTAGCTGGATTGTCACTGATCTGTTCATGTCTTGTATTTTTCCTTGTTTTGTGATCATCATGTTATATTTGAGGATTTTCTATGTAGTTCGCCAGCAAGTGAAGGTTATAAACTCTCTGATGAAGGCTGGTAAATGTGTAATGGAGAGTTCAGTGAAGAGGAAATCTGAGAGTAAAGCTGGTCTGACTTTAGGAATTATTGTGTCCGTTTATCTGCTCTGCTGGATTCCTTACTGTGTCTGTTCTCTAACTGTAAAGTCTTCCATGGCAATGAATGTTTTATTATGGGCTGTACATTCTAACTCAGGTCTGAATCCTCTGGTTTATGCTTTATTTTACTCCTGGTTTAAAAAGACAGCTAAACTCATTTTAACTCTGAAAATATTTCAGCCGGCATCCTCTTGGATTAATATTTTTACTGAACATTAAATATAATTACTTGCAAAGCTGTCATTAATAAAGGTAGATATCAAAGATAGATATCATTATATTTGATCTATATTTGTAATTTTCACTACCCATGTTTAAAAGCACATAGCTTATTTAATCCTGTAAGTTTGATGTTTAAGTAACTTATGTTCTGCTGTGAAAACAAGAAAAATGTGACAATACTAGTCATTATTAACTGTGTGAATTAGGCATGGTGTGGGGGTTTATGACGCTTTGTGCTTATTGCCATATAATAATATGCATAACTGCTATGAAAATTGCATTTGCAAGCAACAAACACTGCTACCAAATATATATATATATATATATATATATATATATATCACCTGTTTATTGATAATAAACTTCACACTTGCTTTTTTTTGTATCCAAAAAACAAATATTGAAGTGTTGTGGGACTGAAAGTGGTGTAAGCAGAATAAGGTCAGTGGTGTGACTGATAAGGAACTATGATAATGATAATGTGCAGCACACCTGTCTCCAGCCCAACAGAAGAGCTCCAGAAAGAAAAAAAAAGTAGAGCTGATGACAGAAGGTCAAAAGGACCATGCCACAGACACTTTGCTTTTATTTTATCATCCAATTTTAATACAATTAATACAATACACACAACAGCTGTGTCTATGGCCTATATCCTGATGCAAAATATGTCGAAAAGTCCTACACAACATTAATAGTTTAAGGTGTTTACGTGTCTGTACTGCATGTCAATAATGTGTTGTGTTTACTACCATTTTGACTTTAGCCATATTAAGATAATCAAAAGTATTGGTGTGCATGGAAACGTACCGAATGTCACAGTGAGAGAATTGCCTGGTCATATAGGTTTGTGCTTCACCATCACAGTATTAGAAAAATCAGACCCTTCCTGTTAGAAAACACACCCTACTTCACCCAGCTCTTGTTATTTTCAAGACTGCAATGCTCTATCAGCAGACCTTCAAACCAGCAAGTCCGGTCTGCTCTTCAATTTCTGAAATTTGTAAAACTCAATTTGTATTTTGTATAATGAAATTTAAATAGCATAAGCATAGAAAGATCAAAAAGCCCCCAAAATTCTTATTAAACTCATCTTGAGAATAAAAAGGTACTCTCAAATTATGTTTTTCTAACCAAACTGTTTAATATACAGTATATACAGGGCTGAAATTGTACAAGTAAAAAAAATGAAATAAGCTATAATAACAGGCTGAAAAAATACAGTTAATAATGCATTTAACCATTTAGTCTTGACTGCAAATTATAAACAGACATGCACAAACAGAGATCAAACTTACAAAGCAAAGCTAAAGAGTATAAATTAATCTATATCTGATTTCAGACACAGGCCTAGAGTTAACTAGAATTGGGCTGAAGTTCAATTAGAACATTTAAAGGAGCAGTATGTAAGTCTGACACCCAGTGGTTAAACTAGGTATTGCACTCTTGGTTCAAAACACGCAAGTTGCAAGATTGACGGCATCAACAGGAGTGTGCCTGACTATCTAGCCTAAGGCGGATTAAGTCATGTTCTAAATAAAAGCAATGGCACGTGATAGAAGGAATATTTTCCATACTAAAAGGAGTTTTTGTTGTAACCAACATCTGAAATTATAAAAGGGGCGAAGCTGAGAGCAGTGGGAAAGGGGTGAGGCAGTGGCGTCAGTGTTAACAAGCCTCACCTGTTTGCAAACCGGACTCGAGTATCACAGAGAAGCAGAAGCATAAAATGAGGAGTGACGACAGAGGAAGATGAGCAATGTAGCAATGTAGTTTAATTCTTTAATAGTTTGTAGTTAGATTTATGTTCTCTGACTCAATTGTTGAAGTGGATGTGACGAGCTGTGGTCATAAGGCCTGTGGTGCCTGTCATTCCACAAATCAAATCAGGTGGTGAACAAGTAAGGGATGCTGTCAAGCTAAGGAAGGAGTCCTACAGGGCTTGTTTGACTTGTAGGACTCCTAAGGCAGCTTATGGGTACGTAGAGGCCAAGCGTGCTGCAGCTCAGGCGGTTGCGGAAACAAAAACTTGAGCCTCTGAAGATTTTGGGAAGACCATGGAGTAAGACTGTTGTGGAGGAGACTGATGAAAATATTAAGCAGGATGACGTTGCTGTGACGCATCTCAGTCCGGGTGCTGAGGATGATCTAAATGGACAAGTTGATATCGGCGCAGAGGCGAAGGCCAGCTTGCCAGTGTTTGATCCGTACTCTCCTATTCCCTCTGGTTACAGAGATGCTAAGCGACTGAAAGTCTGCTTAGCCCGTCTGCAGTACGAGGCACAAGAAAAAGCGCACACACGTAAGGCTGACATAAACTTGCATTTAGAAATATGCAAGCTAGAAATTGAGGCCGATAAACAGATCAAGCTGCGACAGCTAGATCTGGAGGCGATAAAGATTTCTTCCGGCTTAGCTGCGCAGCCCAATTCGGCTCATGCCTCTGATGTGTCCTCTGTGTCCCCGCCTACTGATCCAGCTCCGAGGGCATTTGAAATAGGTAAGCACATTGCATTAGTCCCACCATTAAGAGAATCAGAAGTAGATTTTTATTGTTGTGCTTTTGAGCGGATAGCCATTTCTTTACGTTAGCCTAAAGAGGTTTGGTCGCTATTGCTGCAGTGCAAACTGTTTGGTAAAGCTCAAGATGTTTGCTCTGTCACTTGAGGATAGCTTAAAATATGAAAATGTCTGCAATTCTGAAAGCTTATGAGCTTGTTCCGAAGGCCTATAGACAGCGATTCAGAACATGTAAGAAAACGTCTGCACAGACCTTTGTTGAATTCGCAAGAGAGAAAGGAATTTAGCTTGAAAAGTGGTGCAGCGCTAATAAGGTGGCTGATTTAAACTCACTGCAGGAATTGATGCAAGTACTGTGGGTTCTGGTGTCGTACTCCTCCAGAAGGATGAAAATGGTATTGACCATCCTGTTAGTTTTTTCTCTAGTAAGTTTAATAAACATCAGCTCAATTACTCTATGATTGAAAAGGAAACCCTTGCTCTGTTGTTTGCTTTGCAGCACTTTACGTTGCTTTCAGCGGTTTACCTGTGATTGTAAAACACAATCCTCTCGTATTCCTATCCAGGATGCACAATCATAATCAACGACTGATGAGATGGTCTTTGCTAGTCCAGAATTATAATTTGGATATTCGACATAAAAAAGGCATTGATAATGATATGGCGGATGCCCAGTCTAGAGTTTACACTGGACCTAAACTCTTCCAACAAGCACAATTAGTTTTATTGAAAGCTTTTAACAGTTAACATCAGCAAATGCAATGAATAACTTAGACAAAAAATGTAAGGTAAAAGCCGAAGGATATTACGGACTCAGGAGTTCCACTAGATGGCAAATATTTATACTGTGATTTCTGTCAAGGGAGAAAAATATCTATTCTTCGAAAATGAGCTGTAAAATGAAACCAAAGAGACATTGATTTTGAATACATATTAAACATGGCTCATTCTCTTTAGATTGATACGTTTATCAGTTTCTAAAAATAATAATACACTGTAAAAACGTTGCCTAAAAATTATATGAATAGTATTAAAATTAGTAGGGATGCACAGATGCAGATACTTGGATCGGATATCGGTTCGATACTGCATATTTTTGCTGGATCAGGTATCGGCCAGCTGGTACCGATCCAAATTCGATCTTGAGTGTGCGCTATATTCGGTGTAATTTATAAGCCAACAACAGCCACAAAGGTAGTCTATTATAAGGCACTAGAAAGTTAAATATTCTGAAGCCATTCTATAGTTTAATGTGAAGTATAGATGAACATTCAAGTGGTTAAATTCATGTTCACTTCAGCGCTTCCCGTCGCTGCACCTGTCAATCATTCTCCATTCATTCACAATTCAAACTGCGTGTCGCGTTCATTTATGACAACACAAAAAACTTTCTTGAAGACTATTTGTTTCTGTTTGTTTAAATAATCAGTAGGGAAATGCATTTAGTTTTGCATTAAATGGGTTCATTTTGACCTGCAACATGGAGGTTATTGCTGTTTCTAAATCATGTGCTGTCTCTGTTAGCCAAGCAAATCACATTCACAACACTGGAGTAGAGAGGGTTAGGCTATTACCTGCTCTTAACACACAAAGTAGGTCTACCTGAAACTTTAAATTAGAAAAGGCTCAATAATACATTGGACAGATCCTCAACGCACTGATTTCTCCCCTTTGTGCTGCTGTTTTTTAAGTGTTGGTATACCGGAGGGCTGCGCGTTGTCTCAGTGATGCAAGCGTTTCATTCAGGCACCGGCTGCACAGATGCAACATGCGCCGCTCCGTAAGATTATTCTTATAATAAGTTTATGGTCTCTCATCCTTCTGACTGAGTTTATTTTTCAGAAGGGTATACTTTGTGCTGCAAAAAGTTTGTAAAGCCTGGCTCATTGTGGTTTAGGTAGTTGATTAAATTATTAAAAGTGAAACTGACGACCCGGCGCATATGAATTGTCATTAACAGAAAATGATTTAGCCTAATATAGGCTACACTGAAACTGTGAATATTTCACTGTAAATTTATTTATATTAACATTACTTAACAGACCAGTTTGTCAGTTTGCGCTGAAGCATAAGCAGCCCTTGTTTTAAACTTCACCTCAAATATTCTTGTTTATTTTGTAGATAACTGACCAACAAAAATACAGTAAAATAACCAACAAATTATACCAATCGAAATTAGTTTCAAAAAACAATTTGGTAACACTTTATAATAACTACACACTATGAACCATTTATTAAGCATTAGCAAATAGTGAATTCATTATCTGTTAAGCATTAACTCTACATTAATAAACGTTTATAACTGAACATTTATAATGTGCTTAATAATTGTACTTTCATAATTTGTTAATGATTTATTTTCATTACTAAATTAAGTATTGCATTATTTACAAACCAGTTATTTAAGCATAGTTGTTTTTTTTTTAAAGATCATTCAGAATGAGTTAGTAAATGATTAATAAACTATTCAAATTAACATTTATAATTCTTATAATTCATGCTTATACTAATAGTTCATTTGTATGTTAATAAATGTTTTATTAACTCAACTACATGTAGTTTTGTGACCTAATCTAAAGTGAGGACTATCTATGCCTTATAAATTCCTAATAAATGACAATTAAAGGCTCAGGAAAAAAGAACTTAGACGACATTATTCATTTCTATGCGTTTGAAGATAAACAAGTGAAACTATACCACATGAAAAATTAATTTTTGCAACCTTATTTAAAATAAAATAACTGTACAGTTTAAATATTGCATCCTATTATATTGTTAAATTATTATATTGTTGTTGTTTAATCCAAATTTATGTCTTGTTTTGACACTCCTGTTATTCAGCAACGTTTAAACTTTAGTCATTTTACTTTATAGAAAATTAAACTTTTACTTTTTGTAAACTGAGCCTTTAATTGTCATTTATAAGGAGTTTATAAAGCATAAATAGTCCTCACTTTAGATTAGGCCATAAAACTGCATGAAGTTCAGTTAATAAAGCATTTATTAACATACATAGTAACCATTACTATATGCCTAAAAAATAAGGTATATAAATTTTAATTTCCATAGTTTATTAATCATTTACTAACTCATTCTTAAAAACCTCCAAAAATACTCTTAAATACAAATGGTTTATAAATGATGCAATACTTAATTTAGTAACGTGCTTATAAGTCATGAATACAGCATTTGTAGCTGCAGTTATAAACTGCTTACTAATGTTTATTAATGTAGAGTTAATGCTTAAATAATGATTCACTTGATGCTAATGCTTAACAAATGTTTCATAGTGTGTAGTTATTATAAAGTGTGACACTTTTTCAGGAAAAAAAATAATTGTTTAAGACATGCTTTCAGCTTCTCCATCTCACTCGCGGCGGGTTTTAAATCTGGCCTCAGTCGGTTTAGTTTAGTCTGCTTCAAACCTGCAGAAAAATATCAGGCTTTGCTAAAAGGCAGATTATTTTACCAACGATTAGGGTCAATAGTGGTAGCCTATTACAGATTTCAAAGAAAAATCTTAATATTAAAAAGAAAACATAAGCTGGACCACAACAGATCATATCAATGTCATAATGAATGCTCAAATAATGTAGCCCATAGCTTATAGCAAGCATCATGTTTAGATTGTGTCATCTGTCATATACAGTATAGAGCTAAAGGAAGTTATATTATTTCAGTTTATCACCAGACCTATAGGAAAAAAAACAGCACAGTATCGGGATCGGATCTGTATCAGTCGATACTCGGAATTTTGGTCTCGAGATCGGACCCAAAAAAAGGTATCAAAGTATAATGGTATATTTTGGTATCAAAACCAAAACTTTGAAAGAATGGTAGAAGCCATTCTCTTTTGTCTGTTTTTTCTCAAGATGCATATTATTTTTCTATTTAGTTACTGATGATAGTTTTGAAACTTTCATCATTGAATAGGTGTTCTTACATTTTTATCTGGTGCTCCTAAATTTTAAAGTCAGGAGCACCAGTGCTACCAAATAAAATTTTTTAATTTCGAGCCCTGCAACGTATCAGTCTGTGTTTTGGTTGATGGAATTTTAAATCAAATCCACACCAAAAGGGTTTCACTTAAATGAGTTCCAGAGTCACTTTGGATTTAAAAACATAGTGTAATTTTAGCAGCTGATTAAAGCAACTAAACACATTTTTAAGCTGAATTCTCTTTTCAACAGCAGCAGAAAAACCTAACTTAGACAGAAGAAATGGATTGTATTTCAAAGCTAACCATGTGAGGAAAAAAAAAAAATTACATCAGAGTGGGCGGTAGATGGGTTTGTCAGTCTGATCCAGACACTGTATAAATTAAAAGACAGAAAGGAGAGCAGAACAAACTCCTAACAGGAGGAGACTCACTC
>CAIGQZ010001492.1:27079520-27103455 GCA_903798205.1 Danio tinwini | reverse complement strand
GTGTGTGTGTGTGTGTGTGTGTGTGTGTGTGTGTGTGTGTGTGTGTGGAGGGGGGCTTTACTCTTTACTATAATCTTTATGCTTAATCCTATATCATAATATTCACAACAGACATGAAAACTGTGTTTGCAAGCAACAAACAGTGTTACCAAAATCACCTGTTGCTAGACAGAGTTGGGGTGAGCTGAATGAGGTCAGTGTTGTGAGTGATAATAAGCATCACCAGTGCAGCACACCTGTCTTTAGCCCAACAGAAGAGTTCCAGAAGGAAAACAGCAGAGCTGATGACAGTGAATGATGAGTGAACCAGACCTCAGACACTACCTATTAACTTCGTTAAATTAATCACAAAAGAGGAAATATATCTATATAACGGCATGTGCTTCAATGTGTTTGTTTCTACTAGTTTGACCATTAAAACATACTGTATTTAACTGATACTCTAAACCAACGGTAAAATAATGCAAAATAAAAAAAAATTAGACATGTATTTACTGTAAATATCATCCAGAATAAAGGAAAGCTTATAAATGTTCACAAGGATTCACTGTCACAGAGAAAGAATGAAGTTCAGCTTGAGCAATGACCCGGTCATTCAGGTTTGTGCTTCACAATCACAACAGTGGTCAAATCAGACACTTCCTGTTGGAAAACACAAAAGCTATGTCAAGCCTGGAGTCTGGACTACTTCAAAGCTCAATCAACAGGCCTTCAAAGCAGCATGAATAAACCTGATTCAGAACACAGCTTTACAGCTCTTCAGTCGGTGTTTTACACCTGTAATTTCTGAAAATGGTAGAACTCAAATGTGACATTTTCTATTCTCTATATTAAGCTTGAAACAGCGTCAGCATAAAGATTAAAAATATCCCCAAATATTATCATTCCACTTTTCTTAAGAAAAAAAAAAGGTATACACAAATGCTATTTCTAAATAAACTGTTTAATATACACTATATATTTTTACTTTACAACTAAATTTTGGGATAAAATGCTGAAATGCCTTCTTTAAAAAATGCTGTTGTCAACTTTCAGACCAAACACCGTCAGTGCACATTTCTTTCGGCTGACACAGCTCAGATCTGCATATTTGAAATGTATATCTGACTTACCCCTGTGAAACTGTCTGTTCCTCATATCATTAGATCAAGTAGTAAATTTACTGTGTTCTAGAAAAAAAATCTAATAGGGATCAAACCAGAAAAACAGCAAAGAAGTGAAAATACATTTTTTTAGGGCTGTGCAAAATTATCCAACCTCAAGTATCGATTTAAGTTGTGCCAAATGACCTCCTCCTCCGCTCCTGTAGATGTCGCTAACTTGCGATCAACAAAACGCCAAGTAGTACGGTATCAGAAGTAAGCAAGAGTGAGCATGGCATAAAATATAAATATGCCTCCAGCTTTTAGAGCTGACATGTGGCTGCACTTTGGTTTTAACACTATTAGTGTTGGCTCAATAGACGCCGATGGCATATAAACATCATGATGCTGAGGTAAGCATCACCAACCCCTTTGCAAACCCGCTCGTGAAAAACACACCGTCAGGCCCTGTTTACACTGATAAAGCTTAGTTTTAAAATGGCATTTTACAACGAAAATGATAAATGATGAATTTCTGAACAGCCCTCCGTCTGCTGAAAATGCACATTACGTGACCACACACACACACACACACACACACACACACACACAATCACACACACAGTCATGCGCTCGGAGCTTCAGAGAACAGTGTACGGACTCTATATTTTATACAGTCATTGGTACAGACAGTTTATCAAGGATGTACCGCTGGATTGCGTCTCACTATAAGTTAGTTGTTCAACGTGATATTTAATTAATCTCGTCTCTATCTAATGACTCTTCTGTCTTTTGATTGTCTCAGGTAACGTGTCACAGCATCAGTACACTGCTTCAGTCTTTCGCTTTCACGCTTGTACTAAGTAATTTTAGTGAAAACCTCAGAAACTGTTGGTTAGTTCCTGTTGGTTGTGCACCTTATTTACCAAGCAAGTGTGTGGACGCCATAACGGCACGGTTCACTCTGCCTAGTCATGCCAGATCGAGTCCCACGGAAAAAAGTGATTGACAGGTGGTAATTTGTGTGTAACTTATCTATATTTATTTATTTATGATTTGGTTATGATTAAAACAAAGGCCATGCGGGTCAGGTAGTTGAAATGGTAGGCTACAAATAATTAAGTAGTTATGAATTTATTAATTATTCATGAATAATTAATTCACCTCCCCCTATGACGACATGGTCTATCGCCATGTTTCACATTAGACATCGTATGATGGCAAACTGGTCAACATAGCCCAACCCTAAACGCTATACCAGGGAGTACTGAATTAGACAAAAAAAAATGCCATTTGTAAGCTTTGCAATATACATAGTTCTCTGTTCAATCACACTGTGCAGTTTTAGTGAATTGGAATGGATGGAAAATAAATTGGAATTTTAATTTGTCTGCCGACTTCAAGTTGTCAATATAATGTGACACACATACTAATACAAACTACTGCAATATATCACAATATTTATTGTATCACGATATATTGTATCGTGACCCATGTATCGTGATAGGTGTCGTATCTTGAGGCCCTTGCCAATACACTGCCCTAATTTTAAACATCAGGTCACTTGCACCTAAAGCACTAATTGTAAATTAAATAATAACAGACAATAATCTTAATGTACTGTATCTTACTGAAACCTGGCTTAAACAAAAAGACTATGTAGAGGCCGCAAACCATAAAAATGGGGTGAGGCCAGTGCTTGACTGATTACGAAAAGCACCTGTATCCTACACTGGTCTCGAGTCCCACAGATGAACTCTGGACAATAAAAGGAAAGACAGCAGTGGAGGAATTCCAGAAGGAAGAAAGGGCACATTGTCCAAGTCAGGAACTTTTGGAAATTAACTTGTGGAAATAAATTTTCAGTATAATCAAACAGTTCAAACAGATTTAGTATAAACTGTGGACTATGACTATGCAAATGCCCGTCGCACTATGGATGACACCTTCCAGTGACCAACTCACAGTACCATCCAATCACAATGCTAGATTTTAAAGGCGACATCTTTTCAATCCGTCTCCAGAGAAAAGATAAAAACATTCTCTCAAAGAAGTGAAAGAAGTAATGTACACAGAAGAGGTGTGATGGTATTAAGAAGGAAGGGTGGTGGTATTAGAACGAAGGCCTAACACACAAAGTAGTAGTGGTGTGGTTTTCAATTCAAGCATTACACCACTGAATGTCTGCAAGGCAAAACAAAAGGATTCTCTGAATGTCCCAGGTTATCCGAATTGCTCATATCTCAGGACTTTGCTGCGTGTTCCAGCAAGGATTTGGTAATTGGATTTAGTGCTTTTCCCAAGGCATTTGTAACCATCGTTTCAGGACTACCACCTCCAGATATCTGCAAGTCCCAGATTCCCTGGAACTTTGACTTCAAGGACAAAGACGTCGGTGTGTCCCCGACATCAGAATCACCAACTCCAGAAATCTCCAGTTTTGCGTGCTTCAGAATCTCCAGATTTCTTCTTTTCAAAACTCAAGAGAGCCAAGTTTGCTCGTTCCATGCCTCAAGACTTACAAGAACATCCAGGTTCTTCCAACCACTGCATCAACAGCAGAAACGTAAATATACCACTTTCGAATGCTCTAAGAGAGACCTTGGCATAATTTGTTTCAGTATAAAATATTCTAATTAATTAGACGTTTATTATAACTGATATTTATTAATAACAAAAACTTCCTCAGTTCTTTGTTATTTTAGAATAAGGTTACCCTATCAGACTCTAGTCTTTAGAAAAGATAAGAGTTTTTAATGACAATCCTTAACTTCATGCCCTTCATGACTCGCCTATGCATTTTATTTATTGTACATTTAGTAATTTTAGTTACCCTTGTTTACTGTTTTGTTAATAAATACTCATTTAATACAATTGTGTCTTCCTTGTGTTGATAATACAGCAAACGGCTCTTTAAGTCAGACAATCTTATTATCTTTCAGATTTGGCCAGATAATAAACACCTTTACATTTGTATATTTTAAATAACAATATTTGATTGTTGCATGCAGGGAGGCTGCCTGCTGCAGTCTCCCTGCATGGTGAGGAGCAGGGGACAGGGGACTCACCACCTGTGGGAAAGAGCCAGGAGTCATCCCAGCAAAGGTCGGGGGAGTCGCCGCCATCTGCCAGGAGTTGAAGCCTGCTGCCATCTGCCAAAGAGAAAGTGAAGCAGGAGAAAGGAGCATTCAGCCAGCCAAAGGAGCCGTTGCTAAACACCAGAAGATGGGACGGGTGTATAGAGTTCTCTGTAGGGCTCCCAGCATATCTTCGTCAGATCTCTCAGCCAGTTGAGGACCAAGTGGCAAAGTGTTTGGAGAACCAGCCCCAATGTTTTTTTTTTTTCTTTTCCCTCTCTTCCCCAATCTCTTTTGACTCTACTTCTAACTTCTATCTAATTCTTCTCTACTTTTCTCTAATCTTATCTATTTCCCAGGTCTTGTGGGTGCTGGATGCCATCTGTGAGTATGCACCAACTACGGGTGGCCCTGACCTGTGAGGGGTGATGGGGTATGTAGCAAGTGGGGCAGGGCCAAGAGCTGTGGGAATGAGGTGAGGCAAGTGCTTGAGTGATAACAAGAAGCACCTGTTTCCCTCAACGGTCTTGAGTTCCACAGGGGAGCTCTGGATAATAAAAGAAAGAGAGACTGCAGTGGAAGGATGGGACACGACATGTTTTGCTTTTGGTTTCAGTTTGGTGGTAACCACCGTAAGGAGCTGCCGCCTGTTTGTTTTTATTTTTCCTCTTAAAAAAAAATTTCAAAGTTCATTGGTTCTCCCCCTCCTTCCCGATGGCCAGGTGAACATCAACCTCATTACTGACTATATTAGTTTAACTGAAGCCAATTTTTCAGGAAATTTGTAAGTGCAAATATTGGCCTCGTCAAACTGGTCATGGTGGTGGGGTTGCATCAATCTTTAGTGATATTCTTAATGTTAATCAAAGAACCTGACTTATGTTTAATTCTGAAGTATTTTCGTTTTAAGTTATGTTTCTGCATATTCAGAAAAAAACATGCTATCTCTCTCTTTAATCACCATGTACAGTATAGACGCCCAGGACCCGATGTCAATTTTCTTACTAGTTAAAACTGATAAAATACTAATTGTAGGAGATTTTAACATCCACATGTATGACACTAATACGTAAGTTAGGGCTCACATTGCAGATTTATTACAATAATTTGGGATAAAGCGAAACATTGTTGGTCCAACCCATTGCTTAAAGAATACATTAAATCTAATTTTTTCTCATGGATTTGAGGTCATTGATGTAAACATTATACAACAAAGTGATGTAACAGATCACTACCTCTTACTATATAAGCTGTATATATAACCTGAAATTAGCAGATCTGCACAGATATATTGCTCTGGTAGAACTATCATTCTGTCCATTAAAGACAGAGTTACGAATTAATTACCTGATCCTTCTCCATTTCGAAGCGCACCTGTAAATGCAAGTGGGAAAAAAAAACAATTAGAGGTCTTTAGAATTGCATACAAAGGTAGTATGTCCAACTATAGGAAGGCTCTAAAATCTGCCAGGGCTGAGCACCTCTACAAACGGATTTGATTTAACACCATTGCTAAACTCAAAAATAATCAGTCATTGTTTGAACAAAAATGTCAAAAATTTGCCCCTTTTGTAAAGCAGCTTTGAAATAATAATTATTGTAAAAAGCGCTACACAAATAAACTTCAATTAAATTGTACATTAAAGTCTGTCATACACATGAACATCCATATAAATAAAAAAAAAACATTTTAATAATTAATTATAATAGAAATTATATGTCAATTCAATCTGAGATTCCTTTGTTAACAAAAGAAAAGATAATCATCACTTGTGGCCAAGCATTAATTTACCATACAACACTTCGCCTCCAATATCTGCTAGTATCAAGACTCGAACTTGCAACCTTTGGGTCACAAATTTATCTCCCTGACCATTAGGCCACAACTGCACCCTGACTGAAGTAGACCAAAAATAAATAATTTAATTTTAATCCAATCCACAGCAAAGGGTTTCACTTAAATGAGTTCCAGAGCCACTCTGGATTTAAAAGCATTTACAGCAGCTGATTAGAGCCACTAAACTAATTTTTGAGCTGAACTTTACTATTAAATGACAGCAGAAAAACCCAACCTGGACTGAAGAAATGGATTGTATTGCAAAGCTTATGTTAAAAAAGAAAACAGCTTTTTTTGTTTGTTTGTTAGATTACATCAGAGTGGGCGGTAGATGGGTTTGTCGGTCTGATCCAGACACTGTATAAATGAAAGGACAGAAAGGAGAACAGAGCAAACTCCTAACAGGAGGAGACTCACTCATAGCCTATGAGACAGAGGATCAGGAGACTCAATACTGCTTTCCTGACATCAACTCATCATGTGTTAAAGAAAAACACTCCAGTCATGGATATATCATCATATATGTGTTTGTGTCATTGCTGTCAGCATGGACTGTGTTTCTGAACCTGCTGGTGATCATCTCCATCTCTCACTTCAAGAAGCTTCACACTCCAACCAACATGATTATTCTCTTTCTGGCTGTAACTGATCTGTTTATTAGACTCGCCATGCCTATAGAGGCTAACAGACTGATTGAGACATGTTGGTACTTTGGAGACACTTTCTGTGGACATTATTTATTTTTTGTTGCATTACTTCTCTCAGCATCTCTTGGTAATTTAGTTTTAATTGCGGTTGATCGCTATATGGCTGTGTCTCACCCTTTACAGTACCCACAGAAAATAACCATCACGAAAACATTCATAAGTATCTGTCTGAACTGGGTTTGCATCTCAGCTTATTTTACTGCCCTGGTAAATATTAATAATAGAGATATTGACACTTCACACAAAACAAATGTGTGTTATGGACAGTGCTCAGTCATGATAAGTTTTAGTTGGTTAGTTATTAATCTGTTCATGTCTTTTATTTTTCCTTGCACTCTGATCATCACTTTATATTTGAGGATTTTCTATGTAGTTCATCAGCAGGTGAAGGTTATAAACTCTCTGATGAAGGGTGGTAAATGTGTAACGGAGGGTTCAGCGAAGAGGAAATCTGAGAGTAAAGCTGCTCTGACTTTAGAAATCATTGTGTCAGTTTATCTGCTTTGCTGGATTCCATACTGTATCTGTTCTCTAACTGTAAACTCTACAGCTATAAATGTTTTAGTATGGGTTGTGTATGCTAACTCGGGTCTAAATCCTCTGGTTTATGCTTTATTTTACTCCTGGTTTAAAAAGACAGCTAAACTCATTTTAACTCTGAAAATATTTCACCCGGCATCCTCTATGATCAATATTTTTACAGAACATTAATTATAATTACTTCTGAAGCGTACACTAATATAGAAATAATATTTGATTTCTATTTGTAATTTTCAAATAGCTTATTACAACTTGTCTGTTTGATCATTAAAGTAAACTTATGATGTAGGACTACTGCTGTGAAAACAAAATAAAGATGTGTGACGGTAGTATCCATTATTAACTGTGTGAATTAAGTATGGTGAAGGGGGTTGTGTGGCTGAGATTGCTGTGTGTTACTGCCACATAATTACACTCAAAACATCCATGAAAACTGTGTTTTCAAGCAACAAATACTGTTATCAATCACATAATTAACCATTTAGTTCTGACAGCAAATTTTAAAGAGACGTGGACACAAACACATCAAATTTTCAAGAAAAGCTGAATCAAGAGTATAAAGCAATCTATGCCTGATTTCACAGACTTATACTAACCCAGGATTAGGCCATTGTACAATAAAAAATAAGGCAATTTTTATAAATATGCATGTTAATAAGTCGATGCATGTTTTTTTCAGCTGAAACAGCTCAAATTTACATGTTTGTCTGGGATTAAGCTGAAACCTCGTCTGTGAAATAAGGAACTAGCGTGATTTTTAGATCAGTCACACTGTAAAATACACCATTAAATAATTAATTCACAATTACATTTCTGTTTATTCTAAGAACATGTCATTATAGTATATTACAAGCCCAGTTCTCACCAGTTATAGAAGAGACCAGGTGGGCAGTTTTCAGGGTATGGATTCGGTCAGTCAGTCAGACAGACAGTTTGTGATATACTTACTTTTCCTACATTTCTTCTGGTGCCGTCATTGTAAAAACAGAAGAAATAAACTATTACCTAACTACTAAGTGTATATGTTTATAGTGTTTTGTCTTCAGTGCTTTAACCATGACAGGAAAAATGTTTTACTGACATAAAACTTATGACAGTGGAAACAGAAACATGTCCCGTAACACATTTATTCCAGCCATGTTAGAGAATGGTTGAATTAAAGAAATAGTTTACCCAAAAATGACAACTAGCCCATAATATAGTCAAGAGTAAGACTTTTTTCTGTCAGATGAACAGTGTTGGACATTGGCTTTTATTTTGAAGCTTCCATAAATCTGTGTTTTTGTGACAGAAGCATTTCTAATTTTTAAATGATAAACTCCAAATCACTGAGCTCCGAGGTGACTGCATTCCCGTTATGAATAACTGATGAATACAACATATGACACACAAATGTAAAATGGGTATGAATACGGCAATGTAAGAGTGGCACCTTGTCCAAACAACAAGAGACGCAACTTGATCCCAGAAACTTAGCTAATTATAGGCCAATTTCAAATGTTTCATTTACATCTAAAATACTAGAAAAAGTTGTTTCTGCTCAATTATGCTTTTTTCTACAGGTGAACAATGTTTTTGAAGTCTTTCTGTCAGGTTTTAGGCCTTATTACTGAAACCGCTTGAGTGAAAATAACCAACAATTTACTCTTAGCTGCTGACAGAGGCTGTATCTCGTTACTAGTTTCACTTGACCTCAGTGCTGCATTTGACACTATCAATTATGATATCCACATAGACCTTTTATATTTTACAGGTGTCCAGGGACAGCCTTTACAATGGTTTAAGTCATACTTAACAGACCATTACCAGCTTGTAAATATAAATGGACAGCTTTCACAAGTCAGGTCAGTGAAGTATGGGGTACGTCAAGGATCAATTTTAGGCCCTTTCCTGTTTACATTATACATGCTACCCCTGGGAGACATTATTAGAAGGAGCAAGATCAGCTATATCTGCCATGCAGATGATACTTAATTATAATTTTCACCAAAACCTGATGAGACGTCTAAACAGTCTAACCCAGAGATGCCCAAAGTAAGACCTGCGGGCCAAAATTCGCCCATGGTAACCTTTGATTTGGCCCACCATTCTATCTGAAAAGAGGAGAAGAATAGGGAGGTGATTGAGTCGAATGCCTTTGACAGTGATCGTCATTTTGAATGTAATGTAACCTTTTGTTTCTTTGTTTTATTGCAGAGTTACCAAAAAGCCAACTGAAATTAAATGATTCAATTAAATACTGTAAATAAATCAAACTTTTAAAATGTAAAAACTGTGATTTGACAGACGCACAAAACCTCTGAGCAAATAAAAGTAAGCTCGACTAGTGTATTCAGCAATGAACTTGTTATAAATGGGATTGTTTATACTGTAATAAGTTAAATATATAATGTACAAATTATACTGCATTAGCCAATATAATTTAAAGCAATATTAGAATGTTATTTTTAAATATTACAGAATAATTTAGAAAATGAGAAGATAATGAGGCAAATGTATTATGTACGGTTTATATATATTCAGCCCACAGCCCTCAATCAAGTTTGCTTTTTGGCCCTTTTTAGGAAAAATTTTGCTAAGCTGACGAAGTGTATTAAAGATGTTAATTACTGAATCACCAACCATGTCCTTCTTATGACTAATTAATTAACTAATTCCGCTAATTATTCTCCTTATTCTGTATTTCCACCTCATCTCGAGACCCTCAGACTATGCAGTGCCACTGATGCGATTTAAGACCAGCAACGGGACGATCCCAAGGTTTCTGGACCGGACTGTATCCTGAGCTGCTGCTGTGGTGGTCATGATGGAGAGCATGAGACTGATTCCTGTGATGCTCCTAGGACAGACATTTCTTCGCTGAGGTCCAGCTACTGCGCCTAGACTGCAGCTCTGCACAAGACGTTTGGCCATAGCAGAAATGGTCGTGCCCAACTGAGCCTGGTTTCTCTCGAGGTTTTTTAAATTCTTCACTTTCGCCAATTGGTGAAGTTTTTTCCTCGCCGCTGTCGCCACTGACTTGCATGGTTCGGGATCTGTAGAGCTGCGCATCGATGGAATTGCTCTTCAGTGTTTGGACTCTCAGTAGTGATTATTAACCCACACTGAACTGAGCTAAACTGAACTGAACTTCAACACTGAAAACTGAACTGACACTGTTTCAATTCACTATAAACTTCCATGTGAAGCTGCTTTGACACAATCTATATTGTATAAGCGCTATACAAATAAAGATGAATTGAATTGAATTGAATTATAACAGAAGTACTACTTATTGAACCAAAATCCTGTACACAGCGGATCTCACAACTCGACCTGCAATTAGAGGGATAAAATGTTAGGAGAGACTTTGTATGCATTTACCATAGAACACCTGCCCTACAATCTCTGCTGGTATCAAGACTCGAAAATGCAACCTTTGGGGGACACAAACCAAATTCCCTGACCATGAGGACACAATAATTGATTGTATTTCAATGAAATGTATGCCGAAGGGATTCACTTAAATGAGATCAATTGTGAATTTACAGTAGCATTTTCTGCAACTGATTAAAGCAACTAAATGCTTTTTTTGAGCTGAACTTTACTTGTAGCAGAAAACACTAACTGGAACAGAATTTGGATTGCATTTCAAAGATAATTTTAAAAAAAGAAAACATTTTTTTTCATGCATTACATCAGAGTGGGCGGTAGATGGGCTGGTCAGTCTGATCCAGACACTGTATAAATGAAAGGACAGAAAGGAGAGCAAAACAGACTCCTAACAGGAGGAGACTCACTCATGGCCTATGAGACAGAGGATCAGGAGACTCAATACTGCTTTCCTGACATCAACTCATCATGCATCAAGGAGAAACGCTCAAGTCATGGATATATCATCATATATTTGCTTGTGTCATTGCTGTCAGCATGGACTGTGTTTCTGAACCTGCTGGTGATCATCTCCATCTCTCACTTCAAGAAGCTTCACACTCCAACCAACATGATTATTCTCTCTCTGGCTGTAAATGATCTGTTTATTGGACTCATCATGCCTATGGAGGCCATAAGATTGACTGAGACATGTTGGTATTTTGGAGACACTTTATGTGGACTCTATTTATTTTTTGTTGCATTACTTCTCTCAGCATCTCTTGGCAATTTACTTTTAATTGCTGTTGACCGTTACATGGCTGTGTGTCACCCTTTACTGTACACACAGAAAATAACCATCACTAAAACATTCTGTCTGAGTATCTGTCTGAGCTGGGTTTGCTTTTCAGCTTATTTTACTGCCCTTTTAAATGTTAATAACAAAGATTTTGACACTTCACACAGAACAGATGTGTGTTATGGAGAGTGTTTAGTCATGATAACATTTAGTTGGATAGTCACTGATCTAATCGTGTCCTTTATTTTTCCTTGCACTTTGATCATAATGTTTTATTTGAGGATTTTCTATGTAGTTCATCAGCAAGTGAAGGTTATAAACTCTCTGATGAAGGGTGGCAAATGTGTAACAGAGGGTTCAGTGAAGAGAAAATCTGAGAGTAAAGCTGCTATGACTTTAGGAATTATTGTGTTAGTTTATCTGCTTTGCTATATTCCTTACTATATCTGCTCTCTAACTGTAAACTCTGCTACAGCTATAAATGTCTTAATATGGGTTGTGTATGCCAACTCAGGTCTGAATCCACTGGTTTATGCTATATTTTATCCCTGGTTTAAAAAGACAGTTAAACTCATTTTAACTCTGAAAATAATTCAGCCGGCATCCTCACTGATCAATATTTTTACAGAACATTAATTATAATTACTTTTAAAGTGGTCACTAATATAGAAATATTTGATTTCTATTTGTAATTTTCACTACTCATGTTATATCACACATAGCTTATTTCAACTTGTAAGTTTGATCTTCAAGTAAACTTATGATGTAGGACTACTGCTGTGAAAACAAGATAAAGATAAGTGACTCTAGTATCCATTATTAACTGTGTGAATTAAGTATGGTGAAGGGGGTTGTGTGGCTGAGATTGCTGTGTGTTACTCCCACATAATTATACTCAAAACATCCATGAAAACTGTGTTTGCAAGCAACAAATACTGTTATCAATCACATAATTAACCATTTAGTTCTGACAGCAAATTCTAAAGAGACGTGCACACAAACACATCAAATTTACAAATTTATTATGCCTGATTTCACAGACATAGGCTTATACTAAACCAGGATTAGGCCATAGTTCATTTAGCACATTTAAAGTCATTTTTCAAAAAAAAATGCTTTAGGAAAGAATAAATAAATACTGGTGTCCACGTTAAGACTAAAACACTGTTAGTGCATGTTTCTTTCAGCTGAAACAGCTCAGATTTACATGTTTGTCTTGGATTAAGCTGAAGCCTTGTCTGTGAAATAATGAACTAACGTGATTGTCAGATCAGTCACACTGTAAAATACACCATTAAATAATTAATTCACAATTACATTTCAGTGTACTCTAAGAACATGTCATTATAGTATATTACAAGCCCAGTTCTCACCAGTTATAGAAAAGAGAGCTGACAGATACACCAGGTGGGCTGTTTTAGGGTATGGATTCGGTCAGTCAGACAGACAGTTTGTGATATATTTATTTTTCCTACATTTTTCCTGGTGCTGTCAACAGAACAAATAAACAAACTATTATCTAATTACTAAGTGTATATTTTTATAGTGTTTTGTCTTCAGTGCTTTAACCATGACAGGAAAAATGTCTTACTGACATAAAACTTATGACAGTGGAAACAGAAACATGTCCCGTAACACACTTATTCCAGCCATGTTTGAGAATGGTTCTATTCAGGATTAAAACAATTGTTCACCCAAAAATGAAAACTACCCCATAATATAGTCAAGAGTTAAGACTTTTTCAGATGAACGCAGTCAGAGTATTTTAAAATGTTCTCCTGGCTCTTCCATGCTGTATAAAGGTGTTGGACATTAGCTTTTATTTTGAAGCTTCCATAAATCTGTGTTTTTGTGACAGAAGCATTTCTAATTTTTAAATAAACTCCAAAATCACTGAGTTCCGAGGTGACTGCATTCCCTGATGAATACAACATATGACACACAATGTAAAATAGACAGAGACATGAATATGGCACTGTAAGAGTAACACCTTGTCCTAACAACACGAGACACGACAAGATTCCAGCGACAAGCAATTTTTCTGCCTGCACCAAACGTGACATGACATGAACATTTAAATACCAGCCACTGCACTCCCAACAAAATGGTAAAGGCTTTTAATCAAATGAATACATATGAATCCTTTTTAAACATTATTAATGGGCGACTGAGTGACTGATGTTGTTGGTTTGCACAATTTTGACTTTCATTTCCAAAGCGTTTGCTAGATATTTCATTTTCAAGATCTGAGGTGATCGATCTGCTGCTGCTTTCAGTAGTATAGCAATAAATATGACATAAATTGGTCTTTAAACTCACATTGGAAGCATTTAAGATTGGCAGGTGTGGCATATTTCAATGTAGGTCAAGTGTTTCGCTTGCTCTAGCAGCATGTTTTGGGGGAATTGGAGTGTTTTCTGAAACAGGAGCTGGTAGTGAAGCAAAACCGGCCACAATATGGTTATTGCTGCTGGAGCCATTAACAGAGTTTATTGTAGGTGCTAAAAAGCTATGCATTGCATTTACACACAAATCGGTCAGATTATTTTTTTTACTGTGACAGCAAAACACACTACTTACATAAAAACACTTACATTTTCTGGTTTTTATTTTGTGATTTGTTTGAATCTACAACCTATTAACTTCTTTCGTTAATGTAAACATTGTAGACACAATGCAAATAAAACAATGCTGTCTATCAAATTTTGATAGAGTTGGCAAGACGCATGTTTGGGTGAGCTAGTATTTCTTTGGGCTGGGTGGCTATGACGTTTTATATCATAGCCGCAGAATAATTTTGTCAACCGTGACATATATTCTTTTTATTCTGTGTATACTGGGATTCTGCCTTTATTGGGAATTTGAGCTTGTGATACCAGATCTAAACACAGAGAGCTGAAGAAAGAGTCTTTAATGCATTTAAGGTCAGTCTCCATAACAGGAAACTCCTTTATTATACATTACTGATCATGATTTTGAGGTTTGATAGATCTGTGCTTCACAACACACACTTCGATCTTAAGATTCTAACATTGTAATCTCATTCACAAACTTGGTTGATGAACCCAGTTAGACAGAAATCAGTTTTTAAGATAAAAAAATCCAGGATCTGCCAAACATCTTAGATTGTTTAAGTGGGGTATGAAGAATGAACCCCAGATGCCTAATACAGATAACACAACAATTTGTTTTCCTTGAACACGAACAGTAAACACAAAGCAAAGTTATCAACTACACTAAATACTTTCAAAATCAACCACCACATTTATACAAGTCATTCAACAAAATCAAAAATATCCTCATCAATAAAACAGACACTCCCTCCAATGTCTATTCCATACACATCTCATTAGCTATGTTTCCATCCAAAGACGTGAATTAGACTTATGTGCAACACTGGAATATCACTTAAAACATTTGCAAATAAAGCACTGATTCCATCCAATGAGTCTAAGAGAACAAAATAGTCACTTCCTGATATACTGACACCAAATATTAAAAACAAAAATGAAGTTTGCTGTGGTAGGAGAAGACGCTGTGGGCCTTTTTTTTAAATAAGAAATTACTTATGCCTCAGAAGCTGAAATGCCATAAACTGGCAATGGCTTTTGGAGGTGTGAGACGCTCAAGCCACAAGTTCTGGGAGATAATAATACTGAACCATTTTAACAAAACGAGGGATTTTAGAATGACTAAAACAATCAGATGTTTTACATTGTTCTCACTCCGCTGGTTTGTCCATTAATACACTCCCATCAAGACGATTTTTATCATCCCATAATCTGTTTAAACAAAATCACATTACTTTTTTTGATGCACATGCTGGAATTTATTCGGTAAACGAGTTTCCATTAGCATTTTTTCTTATCAGATAAAAAGGTTAGTTTTAAATGCACACTTTGGCATTTCAATTTAGTATTTTTGTCAAAACGATATTCAAATAGGAGCACAAAAATAGGTGGATGGAAACATAGCTGCTGTACAAACAAACATAACTCAACATCTAAACTGACATCTGTTAAGAGTTTCAAACCAGGTAGTCCAGTTCAGCATTCATTGTGGAATACATTTCATAAATAGCATCTACAGTTGCGGTGAAGTTTATCAAGAACTGGCGAACTTTTGCCAAGCAATCCTCCTCTGCAACCTCTTGATCCTTGGACAAAGCTTTAAGAAAATCTGACCGGCACGGTGCAGCAAATAATGCGGCCTACAGCAGAACCAAACAAATGCTGGGTGTCAAACCCTCATAAAAGCCATACCTCAACCACCACAACAATGCCATGCTTTTTAACTAATGAAAAAAAAGGTCAAGACCATTTCCTTTACAAAACCTTCCAGATTGAGGTGAAGTTGCTTTTATATTCACACATCTGTTCCTTTTTAATTTTTGTTCATTTTTCAATCATTACTTTCTGAACTTATTTTATTATTATTAAGGAGCAAGTTGCAATGTGCAAATATAAAACCAAATGTACTTCAATACTTTGATTGAGGTAAAGTTGGTATATTCGCACATTAGTTTATTTTTAAACAGTGACTATTTGACACGCTCCCTATATCCTTTACCACACTACTTTGAATATTTGTGTGTAAATATGACTTTACAGTCAATTAAACAGTGCTAATGTTGTTTTGAACAATACTTTGATAGTCATTGGCTGCTAATGTGATTTCCCTATTGAGAATTTGCAAACAATACTTTTCAGAAATTATATTATTAAGCAGGTCGAAATGTGTGCATATAAAACCAATTTTACCACAATACTTAGAGGTAAAGTTGATTTTATATCCGCACATTTGTTCATTTTTAAACAGTGACCCATTGTGTCACACTCCCTATAATATTTAGCACACTATTTGAAATATTTGGTGTAAATTCACAAATAAATATGACTTCATAAGATCATTAGCAATATTTAACTGACTGTGAACAATGTTGTACTGTGATAGTCATTGTCTGCTAATATGATTTACCTACTTAGAATTTGCAAACAATGCTTTCTGAACTTATATTATTAAGGAGCAAGTCTGAATCTGCGAATATAACCAACTTTACCTCAATATTTTGCCAAGCCTCATAACATAACAATGATATGTCCTTCTTATTGTCACAGCCGACGTAAATATGAACAAAAACACCTACCTTGAAAACTTTCTGGACTATCCAGCCGTGGTACCTCTTCAGTGCTTGATCATAAGCTTTAGTGATGTTGACGCGAATGAGATTGGGATTGTCCTCATCTCTCTCTCCATCGGCAAGACTCTGCAGTAAAATCTGAATGAAGCGCAGGCCTCTGAGGAGAACACGGTAAACTGTTAAAACATCAGTCCGCTAATGTACAAATGTATGTTTTGTAATGAAGCAGGTAACAACATCACTCACTCGATTAGATATCGCTCCTAATATATCACTGTACATCCTGGCCGTTAGACAAATACCGTTACAATCACACTCGTTTGATTTGAAAGTTTGAATCTGCGTTTTCGCGGCGTGCGTTCCGAATTCGATTGGCTTGTATTTTTCTCGCTACGCAGTCACGGCCGCGCGCACGTTGATTCTGATTCCATTTGGTTTGGACGCGGCGCACGTGACCTTGGATGTTCATATATTTTTCTTGCCGCGAATTTTTGTTAACTGCTTTTTATTAAGGGACTTAACCAAACATTTCCTCTTTAACTCAAGATTTAATAATAAAAAAAAATCATAATAATTTTAAAAGCTGTCAAAATACAGTAATTTTATATATATAAACTTTTCTTCAGAATCTTCTTCTCTATTCAAATTCAAAGGCTCGGTTTATTCAAAAATGTGCTAGTGTTTATTTGTGTTTATTAATGTGATTTGCTGTTAGTATTTATTTATTTTTACCTGCTTTTTAATTTTTTTGTAAAAAAATATTTATTTATTAATTTCAATACATTACCTTTGCTGTGATGTGCTGATATCAAACACCCATAAGCGTCTACGCAGTTTAAATGAATCCTTTTGTTTTGCAGGACACACTGACATTAATGCAGAAAAGCTCTTTCTGTATTCTTCTGAACACTATAAACATTTTCCTAATGTGTCACTGAACAGAAAAGTGACTTATATGACATGAAGTTGGGAAAGGTTTATTTTTTCCATTTCAAACTGTTTACATGCTGGCAATAAAAAAATCATTAATAAACAAAATAACAGATGAAATCAGTCAGAAAACGCATGTGAATAATTACCTCTTTAACCACATAAGCGCCAGTGTGGCTCCGACTTTAGGCCACTCTGAGCCATAGCTGCTTTTCTCAATGATCAGTATCTGCTGGAGAGTCTCATACTTCACTGGATCCGAGTCATAGACGGCCTTTATTTTCTTGTGAGAGTGAAAAAAATTCAGAACACCTTTTCAAAGAGATTTATTCATATAATATGGTTTAATTGAACACCATGCACAATAATAATATGGAGTACGGTATATAATACATTTAAACACTTAAGGTGCTAAAAGTACCATCCTCAATTATAGACCATTTTGAGGGATGCAAACAAAAACAATGGTGCCAACGTATTTCTTGTTATACATTTTATTTCTATACCAAAAAGAGACACATATTGATAAATAATGTTATGGCAGCTGTTTTAACATTAAGTTATGATTGAATATCCTCTTGTTACAGTTAGGAAATAGTTTTATAACAAGCAGGAAATGTTCATGGGGCAATGACAGGTCACACTTTATTTTGATGGTCTGTTTGTTGAATATAAGTTACATTGCAACTAATTCTCATTAGATTATAAGTAGACTGTTAGGTTGGGGTTAGGGTTGAGGTTAGGGTTAGTGTAAGTTGACATGTACTTGCAAAGTTTCTTATAGTCTTATAGTCAGTTAAATGTCTGTTGAAGGACTTACTCAAATGGACCATCAAAATAAAGTGTACCAATGACATGACCACATGGGTCTATAATTTAGGACACCTCTGTCAAATCCAGTTCCTGGAAGGCTAAAACTTCAAATTAGTTCCCCTGCTTCAACACGCTTAAGCCGAAGTCACACTAGAGTTTGAGCTTGCGAAATTCTGTCGTACTGCGCTGCGAAAAGGGGCGGGATTAAGCAAGATGAATAGACATTAAAAAAAGCGAGCGATTGCTCCATGTTTTAAATTTCTGTTCAGAGAGGTCATGTTTTGATCCTGGATTGGTCTCACGCAGTTAAGTGATGAGATTTCGCAGGTCCGAGTTCACCAAGCTTGAACTTTGCACCTCAGCGAAATGCGAAACCTGACGCATGACCCTGCGTTTCCGGTCTGACGCATTCACGTGTGTATGAATGGAAGTCTATGGGGAGAAAAGTCCAGTGTGACCGCGGCTTTACCCGTAGGTGTCAAAAAAAACCTATAGGACTCAATTAGTTTGATCAGGTGTGTTTAATTAGGGTTAAAGCTAAACTGTGCAGAGCTGCAGCCCTCCAGGAACTGGATTTGACACCTATGGCATAGGTCTTGAACTCGATTCCTTAAGGGCCCTAGCTCTGCACAGTTTTGCTCTGACCCTAATCAAACACAGCTGATCCAAATAATCAAGGTGTTCAAAAGAGTCTTGAACACTTTGATTAGTAGTGCTGGCAAAGCGAGGCTTCATGAAACACTGAAACGGTCAAATCAAATGTGTTGAAGCTTCGAAACGTTTCAAAACACGCCTCTACAGTAACAACTAGTGGTCATTTTTATGTATTGCTATGGAACAGCTTCAGCAAAGCAAATTGAGGTAATAACCCCAATGAAATGATCAATGCTTTAGTCATAACCTGTGTGTTTTGAAACACAATAGTCACGTGACCTGGGTGTTTTGAAACACTTGCATTCAGGATCTCGACACTGTGTCGAAACGTCAGTTTCACGTCAGCATCCCTATTGATTAGTGGCATCAGCCATGTTTAATTAGGGTTGGAGCAAAACTGTGCAGAGCTGCTGCCCTCTAGGAATCGAGTTTGAGATGGTTAAGAGGAAAAGGAGTAGACTGGGCGCCACAATATGGACTAAAAATAAACACAATTGAATTGGCAATTAAAAAGCAATAAATCAGTGTTATCTAATTTAGTTTTGATTATATGCACATTGTATTTTGATATCGTGGTGGTTTGATACCATATTCTCATTTTGTCTTTGAGTCTTTAATGTCATTTTTGTATTTATGGCTTTTTTTCCACATTTTCTGCATTATTGTTTGGTTGTTTTGTGTACCCAATGCGGAAAGCTCTATGTACCACACATCTGTAAATTTGGAAACTGCAGTAAAAAACATAAATAAAAAAAGAAAACCATACACAATGAGGAGGAAATATACTTACAGTGATGTTTCCATTAATGTCCGACTTAATTGGCGCAAAGACCTTGGAACCAAGGCAATCTGAATAACATAAAATGTGCTATGAAACATTATAACACCAAGTTCCTATGTGGAGAGTATGGTGCGTACTTT
This sequence comes from Danio tinwini, assembly GCA_903798205.1. Classification (NCBI taxonomy): domain Eukaryota; kingdom Metazoa; phylum Chordata; class Actinopteri; order Cypriniformes; family Danionidae; genus Danio; species Danio tinwini. Next base: position 27,083,604 of record CAIGQZ010001492.1, on the reverse strand, counting down.
GCAAATACAAATGAATTTAAACTATTAAATATGAAATATGAAAATATAAAAATAATTAATATATAAAGAAAATTGTAAAATAGTTGAGAGAGAGACCGGGTTGAAAGTACTTTTTGTTTGAGGGTCTGTAACTTAGTTGTTGTTCATCTGAAATCTGTTATATTTCGATACCCTGTAGCCACATGTGTCTACTATTAATAGAATGTACTTGAACGTGTTTTACACAACCACAGATTATGAGAGTTAAGGCAAAATTCACAGAGTTATGTTGTTACAACCTACAGTACCCCACTAAAACTAGTTGTGAGTTATTAACGTCAAAATAAATAAAATGTATATCACTTATTATTTAAATGTGGGTTTGAAGTTATCACAGGTGCCTATAGCATCAATTTAAATGTATGGGTACTGGACGTCAAGAAAAAATTGATCTATATTACAAAGAATGTTATGGTCCTACTGTATTCCGCTTGTTAAGTGGTGACGTGATTGTGACGTATGTACGTAATACTGTTTTAGGGTCCAAGTTTGAATTGACAAAATATTCTTTTTATTCATATCACACATTAAAGTGATTTTATATAAAGTCATAGTGTACACAACAATCACTGGGCTTGCTGCATCCCAAATACCAACATTTGAACAATTTATAAAAAAATGCATCACTTTCTGGCCATCAGATATTGGGCATGGACATATATATTGCGATCGTGATTTGCGAAAGTATTACATCGCTTTGTAAACGTTGATTATTAGCATTTGATAAGTCTCCTCATTCAGTTATTATAGAGCGATTGGACCCGGAATCCCCTTCACGTGACGTCACACTTAACAAGCGGATAGTAGTCAACATTTGAAGTGGATCAAAACAGTTTATCAAACGTGTTGGAATAGCTGTTGTTTAAAAGTTTTAGGACAACTTTTATGAAAGTAGATCCACTTCAAGTGTTGACTACTGTGTGTGTGTGCCACTTTTCATGTCAGCTCAAACAGGAGCTTGAAGTGTATGACATTGATGACATCAACATATGCTGCATTTAGATCAGAGATGCCCAAACTAGGGCCGGCGGGCCAAAGTTGGCCCATGGTAACCTTTGATTTGGCCCGCCATCCCATCTGAAAAGAGAGGAAGAATGATTCAATTCAATTTACCTTCATTTGTATAGCGCTTTTACAATGTAGATTGTGACAAAGCAGCTTCACATAGAAGATTATAGTAAATTGAAACAGTGTCAGTTCAGTTTAGCTCAGGTCAGTGTGGGTTTATAATCACTCCTAAGAGTCCAAACACTGTGGAGCAATTCCATTGATGCACAGCTCTACAGATCCCAAACCATGCAAACCAGTGGCGACAGCGGCGAGGAAAAAACTTCACCAATTGGCGAAAGTGAATATTAAAAAAAAAAAAAAACCTAAAGAGAAACCAGGTTCAGTTGGGCACGACCATTTCTCCTATGGCCAAACGTCTTGTGCAGAGCTGCAGTCTAGGCACCGGAAATGATGGGGATGGTTTAGAGATAGTCATTTTTAATCTAATGTAACCTTTTGTTTGTTTGTTTTATTGTTAAAAGCTAACTGATATTGTTTTAATTAAACGGTGTAAAAAAATCAGATTCAGATCAATCAGAAATCAGATAAATCAAGGCAAAGGCAGATTCTGCTCGACTAGTGTATTCAGCATTGAACTCCACTGTGTTTAAATACAATTGTTTATGCTTTTATTGCAATATGTTGTCATTTTAATAACATACTGCATTAGTTAATATGATTTAAAGTATTTATTTCTAATTAATTAGGAAATTACCCATGGCAACTTTAATGTAATATAGTTTGGTACATTTACCTTTGGCCCATGGCCCTCAATCCTATTTGGTTTTTGGCCCTTTGTACGAAAATGTTTGGGCACCCCTGATTTAGATGGTCAAACTGGCAGTGTATCCCTATGAAGCTATCCTAAGCTATCCCTATGAAATATATAATACAATAAATAACTTGAATTCACTAAAGCAACATTGTTTTATGTCCAGTTAAAAATAAAATAAAATGAATAAAGCTGAATATATTCGAACACTTCAGGTACTTTGGCACAAGTTAATTTCTAACCATGTTTGAATGGTAATCTAGCGCCACCTTGTGGTTAAAGAGTCGTTGAAAAGGCAATCCACTAATAATCAACACGGAGAACAGTATCTGCTCTGCCCACTCAATATTTAATGGCCTACTTGTTGTTCATTGCACCGGTTTTAACATTCAACATTTAAACGTCTAATAAAAAAGCTATATCAAGAGGCCATTTGCTGTCCTAGACTGTTTCAAGTCTTTACTCATAAACTTTGTTTAAAATTAATGTAACTATATTTCATCTAATAGCATTTTTTTCTGTTTCTAATGCTGGCTAGCGAAAAATGCTCGAATAAAGCCTATACGTGAGGTAATGAAATTCGCGACTTACCGAAAAAAGGCGGCAGATGAGAAACTGACTCTAGAAATGTCTTTGTGGCGATCTCGTTGGTGTCTAACAGCGGCGCAAACTGCTGGTCCAGCAAAAGAGCCATGGCAAAGAAATGAATAAATGAATGAAATTTAGCCAGGTGATGAACGAATGTGAGTTTTTATTTCAAATTGCGCGACGCTTCGTTTCTAATTTAATTTGGCCAGTCATAAACACTCAACAGGTGAAAAGAACTGAATAAACTGTCCGGCTGAAGTAAAGACTGAAGTGAGTTCAGTCAGTCTGCATTGACCCCACAGTCAGCACTCAACGTTAATAAATCATGCCAGCATTTAAATGCTCTTTCTGCTGTCGAATGGCAAACTAGTAGTAGGGGAGCGCGAGGCACAAAGAAACGCGGGGTTAAATGTAACACGGCGTTTTAAGGTATTTGCTCAGGGTTAACCATGGCATGCCTCCGAAGTTTTCACCACAGTGTCGGCAGACGTCTGCCAGACAATTACTGAGAAATTTCGGCGAAATTTGGATGAGAAAAAAACAGGAGAAACCATTTTTGCAGCATAAAAGTATTTTTATTATAGTCGATATTTTTTAATAAAAAAAAATCGATGAAAGTAAATCTTATATTGTTGTGATCACTGTCTTCTAGGCTAAAAGATAAAACCATTTGGAAATATGTATAAACCAGTGACTGCTTTGAGGAGAACATGACACAGCGGGCTTAGTTGTACAATTAAGCCACACACTGTTGGACATCAATTAAACACAATATTTTTTTTAACTTTGAATGTAATGTTGAGAACTTTAAAAAAAAAAAAAGTTTTTTATAGAAAATATTGTTTTAAAGAAATTTTTTTTTTATTGTGAATAATGCAAATAAATGCATTGAATAATACTGGATAAATGGATAATAATGCACATAGATTGAAATGTGTTTATCCAATAAACAAAAAAAATAAATACACACTGTGCTATGTAGAATAAAAAAGAAATTAGCCAATTACTGAGGAAATATAGCTATTTAATTTTAATATTATACTATTTAAAGTAAACTGAATTTAAATTAATTGTGTGAAATCTGCCTTTATAAGCATGTGTTACAACTAACCCCCTGTCTGTTACAACTTGCTCCGCAGGTGGGGTTAATAGTAACATTTTTACTCCTGGCACTTTTGGCAATACTGCACAGAAACCACAGGTCCGGCGATCATAATTCCAGTGCTCATTTGTAGGAGAGGCTTGTGTGTTGTTGGTAAAAAAAAAAGTATAGTTTGTCTAACCCCATTACTTTGTTCATTATTTGACCAAACCCAAAAAGTTTTACTTTGTGCCCCGCTCCCCTAGCTTGTAGTTGTAACATTAGTAGAAGTGGTTTATTTTTATAGCACATTTTTACAACAGTGTTGACGGCCCAAAGTGATGAACACAATCAACTTTAATCAAAATGACAAGTCACACAATGCATAAATAACTAAAGCACTAAAAACAAACCCCTTAACATTCAGAAGGCTCAAAAGCCAAAGAAAGTTGATGGGATTTCAGAAGGTTTTTAAAAACATGTAAATTTGTAGCTTGTCTAATGTGAGGAATATTATTCCAGCAATTTGGAGCAAGATTTTGATATATATATAT
>CAIGQZ010001492.1:27049779-27069422 GCA_903798205.1 Danio tinwini | reverse complement strand
TCTTCTTTTTAAAGCTAGCCTAGAGCATCATCCGCTTTTAAAAAGTACCCTAGAGTGCCATCTGCCGTTAAAAACTGGCCTAGATTATCATCTGCTGTTAAAAACTAGCATAAACTGCCAGTTAAAACTAGCATAGAGCACTACCTGCTGTTAAAAACTGTCCTTGAGTGCCATCTGCTGTTGAAAACTATCCTAGAGCACCATCTGCTGTTAAAAAACTAGCCTAAAGCGCCATCTGCTGTTAAAAACAAACAGAGCGCTATCTGCTGTTAAAAACTAGCATAGACTGCCAGTTAAAAACTAGCATAGATCTCCATCTGCTGTTAAAAACTCTCCTAGAGTGCCATCTCCTGTTAAAAACAGGCATAGAGCGCTATCTGCTGTTAAAAACTAGCCTAGAATGCCACCTGCGGTTAAAAACTAGCCTAGAGCGCCATCTGCTGTTAAAAACTAGCATAGAGTGCCAGTTAAAAACTAGCATAGATCTCCATCTGCTGTTAAAAACTCTCCTAGAGTGCCATCTGCTGTTAAAAAAAGGCATAGAGCGCCATCTGCTGTTAAAAACTAGCCTAGAATTCCACCTGCGGTTAAAAACTAGCCTAGAGCGCCATCTGCTGTTAAAAACAAACATAGAACGCAATTTGCTGTTAAAAAAACTAGCATAGAGTGACTGTTTAAAAACTAGCCATCGCATGTTAGAAACTATTATAGAGCGTCGTCTGTTAAAATATAGCCTAGACCACCACCTGTTAAAAACTAGCCTAGAACGCCATCTGCTGTTAAAAACTAGCCTAGCTCAGCATCTGCTGTTAAAAACAAACCTTGAGCGCCATCTGCTGTTAAAAACTAACCTTGAGCGCCATCTGCTGTTAAAAACTAGCATCGAGCACCTGTTAAAAACTAGCCTAAAACCAAGTAGGGTTCGCTGCAGTCTGAGGTGGCACGTCAGATAATGTAATGAGCACCCTTACTGTGACGGTTGGGTTTAAGGTTTGGGGAGGTGTAGATGTTAACAACACACAATGAACTGTGTAATTTTATAAATTATATATATAAATAAATTAGCAACAAACGCTCACACGTGCACCCACTAAGCATTGGACTTCCAACGTGCTACAGGCTGCAGTGTGGCATCTGACATGGCATTTGGATGTGGGTGGGGTTGGATGTCCACCACATGCAAGACACTTCTCTCTAGAGCGCCATCTGGTGTTAAAAACTAAACGCAGGATCAATTCCAGGAGAACTGCGATACATTCCAATAGTCTAAGAATCGATCCACGAATCACAAAACATCGATTTATGGTCCCAGCCCTAAATAATACTGGACAATATAATAGCAAATTAAAGTGTAGACATGGTGAAAGGCGTTCAGATACTGTAACTCAGTTACTGTCTTTGGTGGTCACAGTAACTAGTTGTTTAGCCGCTTTGGCAATGTCGTAGGCACACTGAATAACCTGCTGGGAGTCGTGCGGTGTGGCCTTCTGACATTCGCCCTGCAGACGGCTGGCACTGGAGGTCAAGAGGCGCAAAGACCCACGAACAGTCTCTGAAGACGGCCTCTGTAATGAAAGACATTGTTGAATGATTTATTGACTATTTTGTGCTTAATTTGAATACAGAAACAGATTCAAAGGGTTAGAAAAACACTCCACTTTTCTTGAAAACACACTTACAAAAATAGGATTACAACTTCCCTATCAAGGAACTTTGCTGCTGTACCGTTGCTGCAGCAGGTGAAATGATATTACACACTGCCTGAAAATGACTTTTCCAGGTTTTTCATGACTGTATGATGGATGTGGATGACTCTAGAAAAACGTTTCATTTGAAAAATATATATATATATTTTTATCAATTAAATTGAACACTAAAATTAAAGTTTTAAGTATACATTAATTCCTATTTTATTTATTTGAATTGAATTAATATATATTTTTTCAATCATTTGTTTGTTAGGATGAATGCAAGATTTGCATTATGCAATTAACATTACATTAACTTACTACTAACCTGTGGAAAGGCTGTCATCAAAATTAGTGAACATCTTTTTTCTAGGGTTGGGGCACTGACTACGTTTACATGGACATCAATAATCGAATGATTTGCCTTAATCTGAATAAGACAATAATATAAATTAAGGTGTTTACATGAGTTGCTTCTTAAACATTCCTTTATGATCTCATTTTACATGTTACAGCACATAAATCTATTAACGTCGTTAATGTCTATCCACGTTTCCTCTTGAGTTTCATGTAATTTCGGGTGTTTAATTTTTGCAGTTCAGCGGTTTCACTTTCATTCAGGAACATTTCATTCATGCCCCCATGACAAACTGAGGTATTTGATGGGAGTATTAGTTAAGGACTGGTGGAACAGTGGTGTTTTAATGAAATTTGAGACCACACACAGAATGGAAAAAAAAACGGCTATCTGTGGTCCTTTAAGGTACATGGTAAACTCAGAGTATTGGCTTAATCATATATATATTATAAAAATAAAATTGGTGTATTAAAATAAGTGAATTAAAAAGTGAAAGTGCCATATTGGCACTGGGTTTTGGTACCCAACCCTAATAATAATCATAGGAATTACCCTTAGAATTAAAAGCTCAGTATTTGGATTTCAGTTTTTTCTTGGGATCTCATTAGAAAACAATTTGGCCAATCAAACGCTGCCTGGTTCAGGCATAATAATGATCTTTTGTGGATCTGTTTTCTCTTTCAATTGGCCTGTTTTTCAGCAGGATTTTACACTCACGGGATTTCAATGAGAACAAGGAAACTATAGTGTTTGAGGCTCACGGTATTTAATTTCTATGCACTGAAGTATTGTTATTCAACTACGCCAAGGTATATCTAGATTTTCAATCTATAGCACTTTTAATTTCTACAATTGTTGGCTCAAGGCTTACCTTAGGGAATAACGTAGCCATTTCCGTCACTGCTACAAGAATTCTCTCTGAACACGTGACGAAGCTTGCACAAAGAAAGAACAAACATTCATATTATTTTTAGTTCTCTAAAAAGGTTTCCAAAAAACATGTCATGTACTATTTTAAATGATGAAAACTATGATAAAAATACAGTTGAAGTTAGAATTATTAGCCCCCTTGTATATTTTTCCCCCAAATTCTGTTTAATGGAAAGATTTTTTCAACACATATCTAAACATAATAGTTTTAATAAGTCTAATAACTGATTTATTTCATCTTTACCATGATGACAGTAAATAATATTTGACTAGATATTTTTCAAGATACTCAAGATTCAGCTTAATATAGTAGTCGTATTCATGATCTGTAATTAAAAGAGGAAAAAAAAATAGAATAAATTGTATTTGCACCAGCTCCACGTCCACAACTTCACACATTGGGTTAAATTAGGCTTTACAGTCTCTGTGTTCACTCCTTCCACTGTATCTGTTCAGCTGAGGGAAATGAGCAAACCCCGTGAGGTCAGACACAGCTACAAACCAAGATGGCGGCACCCTAGGCCTAAAATCTATAGTAAAACATGCCGTTTTCTTCTAAATGGTTACATTAATCCAGTTTGTTTAATATATTTTCATTATAGTGGAATCCAATGTACAAAATAATGTAAACTTGACTGAGTGCTTCATTTCCCCTTTAAAGGCTTAACTAGGTTAATTAGGCAAGTTAGGGTAATTAGGCAAGTATTGTACAACAATAGGTTTGTTCTGTAGACAATCGAAAAACAATATTGCTTAAGGGGGCTAATAATATTGACCTTAAAATGATTACAAAAAAACTCTAGCCAAAATAAACCAAATAAGACTTTCTCCAGAAGAAAAAAAACATTATAGGAAATACTGTGAAACTTTCCTTGCTCTGTTAAACATCATTTGGGAAATATTTGAAAAAGAAAACTAAATTCACAGGAGGGCTAATACTTTTGACTTCAATTATATGGATCTAAACATCCTTGAAATAATTATCAACCCTACAACCTTATTTGGCTTCAAACACAGAAAATGATTAATTAAACTATCCATAACATTTACAAGGACAAATATGAAACAAAACTCTTTTGATAAGTAATGGTTTTGGTAGTAAATATCACCACATAATAAGTGACTTGTTATATACACTGTGAAAGGCCAGCTGAAGTGCACATCTGAGTGAGTGAAATGCTAACCTATGGTATCGTTCTCCCATGAATGCATAATGATTGTCACTGATCTGAGACTCAATACCAAGAACAAAGGCTCGGTGTTCTGAATATTGGATCCCAAATGTTTATGTGAATACTACACATACCGCATGCAGTAAATTCAGCAAGAAACCAGCCATTTTTGAATTAGTCTTGTTGACAATCCCATCATTTGCTTAACAGACAGAAGAGACACTGTGTCGCCAGAGTGGAGCGCCACTGGAGTCTCGGCCCGCTGTTAGACAATGGCCAAGCTAATTTTATTACCTGGCATGTTTATTCTCCTGCGCAGCTCTCAGTAATTCCTGGATGTTCTTGGTGATCAGCTCCGTCTTGCTGATGACGTCTTCTGTACACGGTAAAGTTGAGTCACTCTCGCCCTCAGAAGGGTTTTCTGACTGCACTGTATTATCGCCCAGCCACCCGCTCGCCCTAGAGAAGTTACTTTGAATCTTCCTGTGGGAAAGTGGAAAGCATATATACAGTTAAAGTCAGAATTATCTGAATTAATAGCCTCACAAGTATATTTTTCCACCAATTTCGTTTAACAGAAAGATTTTTTCAACACATTTCTAAGTATAATAGCTAATAACAGTCATCATTTACAGTACAAAATATTTGACTAAATTTTTTTTTAAGATATTGGTATTCAACTTAAAGTGACATTTAAAGGCTTAACTAGGATAATTAGGGTAAAGTTAGGGTAATTAGGCAAGTCATTGTATAATGATGGTTTGTTCTGTAGACAATTGAAAAAATATATATATTGCTTAAGGGGGCTAATAAGGCTATGTTCACAGTGCAGCCAAATGTGGCCTGAATCAGATTTTTTTCCTCATGTGACTCGGGTAATGACAATGTGAAAAGTCCAAACCGCATGGAATATGATCTTTTCAGTTCAGATTTGTGCCACTTTCATATGTAGGATTAAATCAGACACAGATCTGATGTTTTGCAATGCGACCGCAGTGTGAACGGTTATGTCGTATTTCATGTGACTTGTACATAATCTTTGAGCGACATACGTCATCATTCTGTGCTGCAAACATCATCTACACCTCTGCAGCATAGTAGAATAACACTGGGCGATTACTTTACCACAGAAAGTTGGTTGTTGGTTTTAAAAAATGTTGAAGGCAAAACTGGTGCTTGTTAACCACTCTGATTAACGATTGGGGCGTGGGTTGATCGCAAAGCCGAAGAGGGGTGTTGCGGAAAGGGGATCCGTGCGCAAAGGAGAGCCACTTTAATTTTAAGGATGAACTTTCTCTCCAAGAGAAAAAAAGGGCTGGTGCTCAAGCACCCAAACCCCCCTTCTGCATGTGCCTGTTGTTTATAATAAAGTAAAATGAAATAACTCTGCAAACGGAGATAAACCAACTCCGCCTTCACAGTTCAGTCTGCGGCTGCTCATGAGTTCTCTACTCCGGTGGTCAGACAGACGCGCGCCGCGGTTGTCATAAATCACAAATGATTAGTGTTTTCAATCACAAGGGACTTTTTTTAGGTTTCAAATGGCAAAATACACATTAGTAGTAGCAGAACAACCCTTTACAGTTCTGTGAAAAGAGCAATAATCATATTAAGCATAATCTGACAACGTGCTTTATACAGTATACACATTGTGTGCATAATTAGACATTTTGTGCTGCCGGTAGTTTTGCGCATGCTGGTCAATTTAGGACCATGATCTGTTCACACTGCAATTCTGATATTGGCCACATTTATAACAGCAGTGTGAACAGCTACGCAAAAAAATCAAGTCATATTTAAAACTAAGACCTTCTTAAGAACATTTATGAATGAAATTTCAGAATAATAGAGCTAAACGCTGAGGAGCCGATCACACCGAACGCATAAGTATGTTCCAAAAACGCAAGGCGCACCACACTGCCTTTTTTGCAGAAAAGAAAAAAAAAGCATGGCATTTATAATTAATAATATTGTGATATTCAAGATTTGTGAGCCATACAGCACCGGATAACTTAACACAGCCACTACTAGTCTCTCCTCCGTCTTCAAAAGTCTCTGTTGTTGTCTTTACAACACAAACACTGCAGGCACTTCAGTGGAAACCCGCCTCTGCTTTCCTTTGATTGCAGAATGAAAAGACGTGACTGACCAAACACACTTTTTACGCCCAGAGTTTACTTTTTTCAACTGCGAGCGAACAGCGCAAGGGCAAAAACATGAGGCGCAACAGGGGGTTAAAATGTGAGGCGCGCAGGGCGCATAAGCAGCATGCGAACGCTCTCGCCCGTAAGTAAATCATTAAAAAAGGCACCTCTCAATGCATAAAGCACGTTCGATGTGATCGGCTCCTAAGAATTGTCTTTTTTCTAACTGCCCGGTTGGTCTAGCGAATATAAGACTTGCCCCATCAAAAAAATAATTAATTACTTCTTAACCGCATATTTTAAATGCGTCAAACAAGCAAACCCTAGTTATATACATACTCATTATTTGTAACATAACTATTTTTAATAAATAAATAAACTAAATGTATGCACAAGCAACAGTCTGTCCAGGTCAGTGTCCTCACCCTAGATGCTCTAGAAATACATGGAGAATTTTTAAACAAATGGTATTGTAAGGAGGCAAACTAAAAGCTATTGGTTATAAAGCTTTTGTAATATTGGTTTTAAATAGAATTTTGTTAAATGTTTTGAGATGGATTGTTGGTGATTAAATGAGTTTTTGTCTGATTGAGTAGCTTTACATGGACAGAGATATTTTAAGACCTGCGGACACCCTGATTTTATCATGCTTTTGCTAAATAATTTGTTTAAAGCATTTTCTTACTCTAAACATGCAGATACAATAAACCAATACACCAGGGCTATTCAATTGGCAGCCCCCGAGGCAATTTGTTCCAGCCCTCCAAATAGTGTGACCAAGACCGCCGCTATAGTTATGAAGTGACGTGCATCTGTTCAATACAGCATGAGCTGCAGTTGAAGGCAGCACAGAGAGGGAGTCACCTGACATTAAGCGAGTGGCGCGAGCAGCCGAAAACATTTGGATACTTAATCGTAAAGGCTTCTCAACGCTGTTGCACGGAACAAAACTGCTGCAACTAAACAAAGTTATGCCACCTGTGCGCTAGTTTAACGCTAACTTAAAGTTTTAAGTTAACTATAGCAGCGGGCTTATTCACATATTGCGTCTTTTCCGCGTGCAAGTTTGTTATTTCCAATATTAGAGTATATGCCAATATGCGTGCGCAAGCGGAGCGATACGCTCGCGCCTTCCAGACGCACCGAGTAGAAACATCTCACACCACAGCAGTGAGAGGTGTGCATAGCTTTTAGTGCAAAGTAAACAAAGGTATGTTAAACGAATTATTAAACATTATTAAAATGATTATGTATGTATGAACGCAGATGATGATGATGATGATGATAACTGTTTATGTAAATACCTATCTAATATGAAGCTTAACTTTACATTAGACGTGAAAACCATGATTATTCTTCAGACTATATAATTGTACAACCAAAATCTATATTTGTTGCATCCATAATTATGCAATTCAAAACAACAGATGAATGTGTTTGAATGTAGAAGAAGCCTACTTCAGCAATGCACTGCTTTTGTTGTGCTTTGAAATACAACATTTGAAAAAAAAAAAAAAAAAAAAGCCACATTGTACAATGCAGTGATGTTATGTAGTTTTAAAATACAACATATTAACATTTTAATGTAGAAAAATACAACATGGGTGTCTTAAGGAGCGAAAATACAACATATGGGCTCTTATATGCTGTTGTGTCATCACTTATACTGCAAGTTATATCTCTCCGGCCCCTTATTCGGGATGCTTTTCATGAACTGGCCTCCATGACAAACTAATTGAATAGCCCTGCAATACACCAAGCACACTGTAAAAAACGCTTAAAAAGATTCTTAAATCAAGAAGCATTTTCTAGACAAGCCCGTATCCTGAGCTGCTGCTGTGGTGGTCATGATGGAGAGCATAAGACTGATTCCTCTGATGCTCCAAGGACAGACGTGTCTTCGCGGAGGTCCAGCTACTGCGCCTAGACTGCAGCTCTGCACAAGACGTTTGGCCATAGGAGAAATGGTCGTGCCCAACTGAGCCTGGTTTCTCTCGAGGTTTTTTAAATTCTTCACTTTCGCCAATTGGTGAAGTTTTTTCCTCGCCGCTGTCGCCACTGGCTTGCATGGTTCGGGATCTGTAGAGCTGCGCATCGATGGAATTGCTCCTCAGTGTTTGGACTCTCAGTAGTGATTATTAAACCACACTGAACTGAGCTAAACTAAACTGAACTTAAACACTGAAAACTGAACTGACACTTTTCAATTCACTATAAACTTCCATGTGAAGCTGCTTTGACACAATCTACATTGTATAAGCGCTATACAAATAAAGATGAATTGAATTGAATTGAATAAAAATATTCCCTTGTTTTCAGAAATAATATGGTAAAATTGTTTTTCCTTAAAACAAGCAAAATAATCTTTTTTTTTGTTTTGATAAGTTTATTTAGCCTCCCCCGATGGCAGATTATTTTACTTGTTTTAAGGAAAAACTCCATTGTTTTAAGTTTTAATATTTTTGGACTAGAAACAAGACAAAAAATATAAGTAAGAAAAGTATTTTTTCCAGTGTATTTGTTAATATACTTGTTAAAATGATCTATTTTGCAGCTTAGGTCATATTCTTATAATACTGTATATTGTGATGAAAGCTTCAGCAATCAAATGGCAACATTAAAATTTAAAGGTGCAGTATGTAAGTTTAACACCCAGTGGTTGAACTAGGTATTGCACTCCTGGATCAAAAAAAAACGCAAACGCGAGATGCCAGATTGAGTACAGGAGCGAGTGATTTAAACTGTGTTCCTAATAAAAGCAACGACATGCTATAGAGGGAATATTTTCCATATTAAAAGGAGTTCTGGTTCTAACCAACACCTCGCATTGATATATTAGAAACGGCTTCATTTTCTCACAGCTCAACATGTGAAACCTATGAGCGATCACCTCAGGTAAAGCTTGTGTGTTTTATTCAGTGCTAAATGCTAACAATGTGAGTTTGAATAGATTCTAAACCTTACTGTTTCGTGAGTGAGTGCATATTCTGTGCTTCTGAAAGGCTGTATTTACATTTCTGTCGTGTTTTGTGTGATGCAAACAGCCAAATTGCTCATCATTGCGTATCTCATCACAAAGTGTGTTGTTAGGACACGCAGTTACAATGTAACCTGCTCGCCTAATGTTTACGTTCATAATATTTATATCATTTGCCAATTAATAACCTCATGTGGAACTGAATCCGTCTCATTTTGACGTCTGATAATGTCTATTTCGGTCACGAATGCATGCTTTCAGAGTCTTTCTGAATGAATGAATGAAATACGCTGTTTTCCAACAAGGCAACCCGGGGTGCTGAATTATAATTGGCTAAACTGGCATTGTGCAGGTTAAATTTACCTAAACAAAAACAGCTTTCCGGCTTGGAAAAACTATTTTCAAAGCAGAATATCTGACTTCAGCATTGTTTTTCCGTTAAACAAGTATGTTCACTTAAATATCTGATGTTTTTTAAATATCTGCACACATATTATGGTATTTTTATGCTTTAGAATAGTCAAAAACTTACATACAGCATCTTTAAAACTGGCAAAAGGCGAAAAAGAACTGCAAATACAAACCCAGATTCCTCCATCTCAGCATGGTTCAGTGTATTATCATAGTCACTTGCAGGCATGCCGCTCTGGGCGTCTAAACTGGATCCCTGTAACAGGAGTAGAGTCATAATGAGCAGAAACAAAGGATGAAACCTGTTACTGGCAACAGTGCTTGTGCGAAGCTTGAAGACACAGCAAACCATCATGCTTTTGGTGTAGAATCAAAAAACATCAGCATAACAGAGCTGTAAAGTAAAGCCAGAAACATACTCTGCACAGATGCTTGGCTAACTTGTTATAAATACTTAACGTTGGTGGATTATCAGATAATAAGAGTCACCTTATTTAACTTCCATCTCATTATTATTCAGGTAGACTGCTATAAACGATAGTTCACCCAAGAATAAAAACAAGACACTATTTAATTAATTTGTGGTCTTGCTATAATGCCATATATAATAGTGTCTCTTTTTCTTTCTTTCTTTCTTTCTTTCTTTCTTTCTTTCCTCTTCTTTTAAACCTGTTTTATAACCATTTGAAACACTTTTTAATTATTTGCTGTTTTATTTATTATACTTATTGATTATTTAGATTTTAATTCTTTGTTGTTGTTAATATCTTTTGCTTATTGTGAATCTTTTTAACTTCTTATTTATGTAAAGCATTTTGAATTAGCATTGTGTATGAAATATACATCGCCAGTATACACAACTTTCAGTGTGGATTTTATTTATCATTTCAGAAGTGTTTGTTGAGGCCTGTGACTGTGTGAGGGTTTTAAAGGCATTCAGACCCAAGAAAGTATAGTGTTTTTAACTATGACAAATTAATAACGATAAATTCTGTTGAATTGTTTATAAAACAAAGTCTATGCAAGTTGTTTAACAGTTTGATTATTCAATTACTGTATTCCTTAATACAGTTTGACTCCTCAAATCAATAAATTAGGTAATATTCTTATAATACTGTATATTGTGATGAAAGCTTCAGCAATCTAATGGCAACATAAAAATTTAAAACTGGCAGAAGGCAAAAAAGAACTGCAAATAATAAAGAATTGCAAATAATAACAAACAATAAACTGCTGTTCATATAATTTGTATCTTATTCTTTTTTAATCTCTTCTTGTTGATTGTTTCTTATATTTTATGCATATGCACTCCCCTACAGAATCATCCCAATCTAAAATTATAAACTCTTTCTGAAAAGGTATTCAACACATCTAGTGAAATTGTAGTCATATCTCAATACATATTGCAGAATAAAAAAAAATAATGCAATGTTAGATTTTTCCAATATCAAGCAGCCCTAGTATGAAACGTGCTATATAAATACATTAGCCTTGCTTTCTAGCGTGCACCGCATTAAATGACCAACGCCATAATTTTCCTTAAATAATTAATTACATTTTGATTTATTACTTTCACCAAATCCCAAAATGCTTAAAATATACAAGACATGTCATATACGATTATTACAAGAGTGACATTTTGCATCTTACTATTTTTGTATCTTATAAAAAGCTGAATGTACTGCCATTATATAGATGAGTAAAAAAATATACACTTTTGTGGTCTAAAAAAAAAAAGAGCTGACATCAAAGTTGGTAAATGGTGACTGAATATTCAATTAGATCTCTCCATCATTCATCTAAAAGTAAACCTCAATCTCTTCTAAAAGTAGTGGTTGGCCTGTAAGAGCCAACTAAAGAAGAAAATGTGATCTGAGCTGCTTTAGATTTAAAGCATCTACCAAATTGCATAAAATAAAAAGGCATAAACTGCATTCAAAAATGAAATTTGCTCTTTGTTCAAACTACTTATTTAAACTGAGCTGAAACAACAATGTTTGAGTTTTTTTATGAGGGGACAAACTAATATCTTTATGTTTAATCTGCTTAAATTTGTAAAAACTAATAAGTTAAAGGTGCAGTATGCAAGTTTGACACCCTGTGTTTGAACTAGGTATTGCACCCCTGGATCAAAACACATTTTCACCCGGCTCCTCCTCTGATGAGTCCCAGATTGACATGAGTGTGCCTGTCTATCGAGGCTAAAAGCTGATTGAAGCCTGATTTTAACAGTTTTCTAATTAAAAGCAACGGCACACAATAGAAAAAATGTTTTTGTTAGTTTTTGTTCTAATCAACACCTGAAATTTATATTTTAGAAACAGCTTATATTTCTTGCAGCTGAACAAAAGAATAAACTATGATTTCCTCAGGTACACCTCATATGCTTTATTCAGTGTTAAATGCTAATAATGTGAGTTTGAATGCCATTCTACATGACATTTCCTGCCATACTACTTAAAGCAGAAGCAGATAGTTCGCCTCAGATCTTAAAAATAAAATAAACCGTTTGAAACCGAACTTCAGAAATATGACTCAGTGCAAACTAACACATATCGATGATTCAGCATGGACATTTAATAATGTTAAAGGGAATTAATATGTATTAATTAGCTTACAAACCTTCGTTGGAGCGCAGTGAGTGCACTATTCTGTGCTTCTGAATGCCTTTATTAAAATTATCATCGTGTTTCATCTGGTGCAAACAGCCGAATTGCTTATCACTGCAAATCTTGTTGTAGCGCGTTGTTAGGACACATGGTTACAATGTAAACTGCTCACCTATTATTTATTTTTGTAATATTTATATTATTTACTAATGAATAACCACTTCAGGTGGAACTCTGAATCTGCTTTTCATTTGGGGGATGTTACGGTCCACTGGAGGTCCCATTTTAGGTCACGGGTGCATGCTTTGAGAGCCTTCCTAACTGAATGAATCAAATAAGCTGTTTTCCATGAGTGGCATTGGACGGGTTAAAAGGACTAAAACAAAGACAGGCGTTCCGACACGTAACGCACATTTTCAAAGCAGAATATGAAGAGTTCAGGCGCAAAAGCTGCTAACTCCACTTCCACCAAAAATGGGATAATGACATTGAGCAAATGCTTTAGGCACGTCGTACATGTTCAACAAATATTTTTGCAAATATTTCGTCAGCGCATTCAGAAATAACAGTTTGTTGGCAAAAGCCTCTAAACGCCACTTGCCTTTGACAGCAAAAGCCGGTACTGTATGTCCCGAGAACCAATCAGAAGGAGCAAATCGAATCATATGTTTTCAATATAACGGCGCGCTGATACACCGGCTTTTATGAGGAGATTTAGATTCCGCTTTCAATTTAGATTTTAAAAGATGGAGTTTGATGAATTGGATGAGCCTGTCCGACTGTAACTGAATGGCAAATGAAAACGTCCCTTACCTCAAAACTCTGTGAATTATAAAGAAGAGAAAACACACTGTACAGTCAGAAGTGTAACATGCATTCATTACGTGTTTTTGCGCAGTGACGCTACTTTGAATGAGTGCGAATTACTATACACTAAATGGCAACTCTGTTTCACGAAAGTTAAAGTTAAGATGCTGTTCTTTTATCCTACATGGATGCTATGAGGATAAACAAGAGACGAAAAAGAGACCAAGACCTTGAGTATGGTGAGAATAAATGAATGACAGCTTTTAAAATTGTCAGAGACGTCACCTTTTTGACCAGTAGACCTACCTTGTGTTTAATTGGCTAATGTAAGCTATTTTTTAAAGATAAATATAATGTATAAAACTATACATTATTTATCTTACTTCATATTACCTATACACCTGATAAGCTTTTATATAAATAAACTTTGCACAGATTTTGATGTTCCACAACGTTTTTACACTACATTATTTGAATAAAACAAGCTTAGTTTACAATGTTTACATTTCTCTATCTACATTAAAGAGCCCATATTACACATTGAAAAGGGTCATATTTCGGTTTTATGGGTCTCCAACAACATACTGATATGTATGCAAGGTCAAAAAACACGTTCATGGTCTTATAATATGCATTTATATTTACCTAATTATTCCAGCGACTCCCATATGAATCGTTCAGCGATTCATTTGTTTCCAAACCCCTGCTTAGCGTTAAGCTAATCTGCGCTGATTGGACCGATGACAGCCTGTTGCCATTGGTCGACAGGGTTCAGCGCAAGACAGTAAAATGGCAAGCCCGGTTTATCAAGCCCGCGGCCACGGGTCGCCAACATTGATATAGGATCCGATCGCAGCGGACGCTCGAAACACGCTTCAAAGTAAACTTACTAACACCACAGTAAACAGTACCCAGTTCTCAACAGTGTTATTCAGACACCTCAGCGCCGAAAGCAGTGCAGTTAAACACTAGCATATGTATGACACACATTCAGTTTTAATCCACACAGCAGCAAAAGCTGAACTATTCTGAACCTTGACCGCTGCACATGTGCAGGAACAGATAACAGTGGCCATAGCAACGACAAACGGCAGTGGAACGAGCTCACAAAAGCATTTAAATCTGTAAACAACGCAGCACGCGTCACGTTTACAACGTTGCATTAGACATGATATGAGAATATAAAGAGTTAACCGGATACAGTACACGCGGTTACTAGTAACAAAACATGTAGATCATTTCTATTTGCAATCATTGCTGTGGCACCTCGTCCGTGAACTGCTATATGTTCTCAGTGCTTACTTGTACTCTGCTTTTCTAAAGGATCACATGCCCAGCAGGGAGGTTGTAGCATCCTCTGTCCTCTGACAAGCTATCTCTGCGGGCTCCCGCTCTCCATTCGCAAGCCTTTTCAGTGCCGCTCACCAGCCCGAAGCCCAGCGTTCAGTAGCCTGCCGGTGTACCTAATATTTTGTCCTTATTTTGCCCGTACCCCTGGTGTCTTGTCTGTCCATTACAAGATGGAGGCAGAAACTAATGCATGAGCTGTGTAGTGACAGATCGCCCATTGTAAGCGTGCAGATTTCTGAACGACTCCTTTCCCTCACTTCCAATAATATCCAGGTAAACACAGCGTCTTCATGAGCGTCTTGCTGCTGTGTTAGTGGGCGGGGCCGCAGGTTTGAATTTTGCCGGGTCTGCGCGCGTAACCATTATGTTTTGTAACGACGTCACGCCGAAACGGCTGAAGACTCGTTATCAAGACGATTCATTTAAACCACTATGAGTCGACTCTTTTATAGATGAATCAATAGTTTTAAAAACTGTCCACTTTCAGATTTAAGCTTTAGCTGGATATTTCACTTCACTAAGAGCTGTGTTACACACTACATGGAAGGTCATTTTCAAAAACCCATAATAGGGGCTCTTTAAATCAAAACCCCAAATAGCAGAAATAACAACAGATTGTTAAGATTTAATTAATATCAATTTATTTTATGTTGTTGATTAATGGATTTGACATATTTCATTTATTCGTTTTCCTTCTGCTTAGTTTCTGGTTTATCAGGGGTTACCACAGCGGAATAAACCACCACTTACTTGATAGATGTATTTTTAATTTTAGGTGGTCTGTGTAATGCGTTTTATGTTTGGTAAAATAATTTCTAATAGCATCTTCAGTGATTTTTCAACTAATTACACTGTCTTGCCCCAATAGGTGTATTTAGAGGCTTTTGCAAAAAAAAAGCACAAGTGGATTTAGCTGGTTTTGACGCAAAAGAAAATCTACCTTGTTAAAGCTAATAACCTTATCATTACATATAAAATGAAACTTCTGAACCTAATCAGAGGGGCCTGATAGAAAATTCTCAATTACAAGAAAGAGGTCTGATGGATTTAGAGAGTTTTGCATCTAAACTCTTCATATCTGACTTCAGCATTGTTTTTTAGATAAATAAGAATGTCCACTTAGCATGTTTCTGAAATATCTGCAAACATATTATGGTATTTATATGCTTTAGATGAGTCAAAATCTTACATACAGCACCTTTAATTTAATTCCTTCATGATGTCCTAACACATTAATTGTGTGGAACCCAGCAATTTTTACAGCGTGATGCTTTTCAAATGACGAACAATGTCAAAGTCCTGCATCTACAAGCATTTTCACATATACTTGTGTAGAGTATGTTTCAAGTTTGAGATATCAGAGAGCCAGTGACGGCCTCACACATCCAGTAGAGTGGTCAGTAATGTTAATGGCTGGAGTCTCTGCCTGTGCACGTGGTTTAAAGTTAGTAGTCCAGCTGAGGAACGCGTGTTTGTGCATTGGTTGGACAGATCTGAGGGTCATGCACTGAGTAAATAGCGGACAGAAAGAAGAGAAGCCCTTCCAACAGCCTTGTTCACTGAGCAGGTACTTCACCCTTTGGGTTATCTCATCCCAGGACCAGGACAGAGTTGAGGGGAACGTGGGAAGGGAGGAGAAGGCAGTCCCCGATGGACCCTTCCCAATCTAAAAAGGGTTCAGATTATGTTTTAAATGTCCAAAGGGATATAAAATGAGTACAAAAAAAAGAGAGAAGAGGGGCTGTCAAAGCATACCTGATGTGATGATTCATTGGATTACCAGTTGATTTAAAAACAAAGGAAATAATAATGACGTGGAAGTGCTGAGTTTGGGTTGTACTTACATTAGACGGCAGTGGCTGAAGAGTCAGGTTTGTGTCAGGGTGGACGGTCTCTCCTCTAGGATGGTATTGCCTCAATCCCGAGCCAGTCTCATACATGGACATGGCCCTACAGCCGCGTGGAGCTGCCCTGTGCGGAACGTCCTGCGACCTTACCAAACTGTTAGGAGTTTGCCATTTTAGATTGCTGTTCTCATTCTGGAGGGAGTTCAACTGAAACCGAAAACACAAAGCAAGTTAGACATTTGTGGCTGTAGAAAGCAAGGCAAGTTTATTTATACAACAACTGGAACAACTAGAACAAATGAAAATAACAAAGAATACAAATGATTTAAAACAGGTTTAGAAGAAAGTTAAACAAATAGAGCTACCTGTGAAGAAGATTTAGCAGATTTTAACCCTTTAAAGTCTAATGCTATTTTGGGATTTCCGCCTGGATTTTGCCTACCCAAATTTAAAAGCTTCCCAAATCCACATGCAGAGGTCTAAATGCAAAAATTTTGTATCATTTTAAAGAAAACCCTTTGAATTTTCATAAAACACTATTGAAAGTATTTAAAATAACTGTATATGTTGTCTGTGTTATAATAAACACCTAAAAAAAAGAGGCGTCTTTTGTATTTTTTTTTTATAAACTCAAATTTGAAAGTGTACCTTTTAGGTTCTGTGTGGTCTATGTTGCTGTAAATAATTTTGGTGGTTCCTGCACATGTGTGTAATCAGAGAAAAAAAGAAAAATGTCCATACTACCATAATCTATGCAAACGTTTTTGTATTCCAACTGATGAGAGGTGCTATACCATTTTTTTTATTTATTTTCCGCCTACCAAATTTTGAAAGCCTTCCATATCCAAATGCATTGCCATAAATGGAAAAATTCCAGTGTAATTGAATAGAAAACCCTTTGAATTTACATAAGAAACTGCTGAAAGTAATAAATAATATTTTTATTTTTTTCTGTTTTATTATGAACCACTTCAACATTGGGCGAATTTTAATTTTTTTTTCTAAAATGCTTTTTTGAAAGGGTGTAGTTTATCTGATTAGAGATTTTAGCTTTTCCAGACAGTTCTGCTTGAAACCAGCAGAGGGCAGCAAACACTAGAAAAAAAAGAATTTTATCTCTATCGAGTTTTCTGACCAAGCTATTACATTTCATCTGAGTACTGGGAAAATAACTTTTTGATCATTCATATTAAATAATACATATTTGCTATTACTTAGTTTTAGATGATAATAACTATAGGAACATGAGTTTACATTACTTATTTTATCTCCTTTGCATTTTAGGCATCATAACATTACATTTAAATTAGTCAATGACTATAAGATATGAAAATAAACCAATGATCATTACCCAGCTCGGGTATCCAGTATACTGTGTATTTAAGTGTAAATAACTTTTGTACAGTAAAAAAAAAAACCCCGAAGTGATGCATATGTGCATAAAATATAGCTTTTACACTCTCAAACGAAGCCACTTCCGGGGTGTTGCGCAACCCGCTGCCTTTAAAAATTAAAGGGAAAGTCGATGACGTCACCGGACCCGCCACCGGGTCCGCAGAGTTTGACTTAATATCCGTTCAAATGAAAAGAACAGTAGTACTGGGGTTCCACAAGGCTGTGTCAGTTCACCTATTCTTTTTACACTTTTTACAAATGATTGTTTAAGTAAGCATTCACAGAATTTTATTTTTTAAATATTCCGATGACACAGCCATACTAAGTTTACTTTATGTGAATGATGATATTAGTGTTATCTACCAGTCAGAAATTAGCCGGTTTGTTGAGTGGTGTGATATAAATAAGCTAAAGATAAATACTAAGAAAACAGAAGAGATGGTATTTGACCCAAAATGGATAGGTGACCATCATCAAGTGGTTGTACACGACCATCCTATCACACAGTCAGAAACCTATAAGTATTTGGGCATTTACATCGATCATGTGGTAAACACACATGGAGTGGGTTTGTTATCGTTTACACCAGAGATTGTATTTTTTACGGAGGTTACGTCTTTTTGGAGTTAGCAAGAAGCTCATGATGTTGTTTTATAAAGCAGTTTTTAAAAGCATTGTTAGATATGGTATCACAGTGTGGTTTGGCAGCCTATCTGTTCAGTGTAAATCCAAGTTGATGCATCTCTTAAAGACAGGATGGAAAATAGTTGGGCACGATGAATATTTGAATCCTCAAGTTTTATATGAGAATTGTGTCCTCAACCAGGTGGAAAAGATTGTGAACGATCCAACTCATTTTTGTTTCCACATTATGAACTACTTCCCTCTGGTAAAAGATATAGAGTCTCAAAGTGTAGGTTGAACAGTTATAAGAAATCCTTTGTACCTGTTTCAGTGGGTTTATTTAACAAGAGTCTATCTTAATTAGCATTATAAATTCTGTAACTGCTGTATTTTTGTATTGTTTTTATTGCCTGTTTTTATGGAATGTCTGCAGCAATATGGTGATGCCTATAACAAATTTCCTGTCAAGGACAATAACGTTACTACTACTAATACTACTAGTGTGCAGTAGCATGTAAACTAAAGATTAGAAGAATTGAGGCAGGCTAAAACTGGGGTATGTGTGTAAGATGAGTAAGCCTGTTGAGGAGGCTGCAGGAGCAACACTATGAGAAGCTATGCTGGAGAATAACTGAATATGTGAAGCACTGATTGTATATGTTAAATATCCATATGAAGCTATTTCTGTGAGAGGCTTTAAGGAGAGTGATACATAATAAAATTAATGTACCATCATGACAATATATGTAAATACTCAGAGACTCAGGGGCGTTGCTAGACATAAAGCTTTACTGGGGCACACAGCACAAAAAAATTATATACAAGGTTTCCGCTACATTCATTCTTCCATGGCAGGGCGCCACACCAAAATTCATCCTGCCACGGCTGCATTACAGCTTCTCATTCAAAACATTCAGTCGTTGTTTTTTAATAGCGGGTTAAAAATCGCACAAAAACATATTAAAACGTAAGTGAATTATAACAGCGCAAACTTTTCTGTAATCGTAGTAGTGCTATGCGTTATTTGTTTAACCCTTTAAGGTGACATGACTGACTGACAGGTGCGTGATGCGTGAGGCCAGCAAACACAGTTTCCATAATTATACTTTATAGATAAAGGTCTATGGTTCTGCATAAAACATGCAATGACTTTTTACTTTACTTCAGGAAGCATTGATGCCGCTCTGTAGGTCTATTGGAGACATTCATAAATCTTTCTAGCAAATCTAATGTGTAGGAGACATACTTGATATATAAATGCATTTAATCACACTTCAAAGCGCACAAGAAAATCTGCACTTGAGCAGCGTATATTTGAGGGCGTGCAAGAC
>CAIGQZ010001492.1:27034489-27044779 GCA_903798205.1 Danio tinwini | reverse complement strand
ATATATATATATATATAAGATATTTGTCAGTGTACCTGATTCCTAGTGGAAGAATATTCAGGGTTGACAGGAAGGAAAGGAACCACCGTGGTGTCAGTAACCAAGGTACTGTGGTTCTGTGTCGCGAGCCAGACTACAACAGCAAAAATATGACTCCATTCAAAATTGAAAAAATAATATAAGAATAACAAGATGGCAAAAGCATTTGATGGATCTTTTCTAACCTGCATCTGTTTCTCTTCTGTCAACTTCATCGTAAACGTCCATGGCTAGCTCTTCAAACTGATGATTGCTGAGCTAAGAGCAGCAAAATAAGGTCATCGTGAAAAGCAAATCTCCAGTGCCAAAAAGGTGAAATAAACATGAGAAAAACCAACCAAACATTATAAAAACAATAAGCGACTGTACAACTTACAGACTGAAGCTTCTTCTTAGCTGCTTTGGCCAGTTCTGACAAGTCAAGACCGCTGTATGCAAGATCAAAAGAGCGGTTATCATCGGATCATAAATTGCTCCAGCATAACAAGCAAATGCCATTTCAATACTTACACATTTCTTATCCAAATAGAGGCGGCAAAGAAAACAAATTATGCAATTAAGCTTTATACTGAAAAAACAGATTAATGAACATGTATAAAACAAAAGCTTATCCTACCTGTCTGCGATTTGAGGAATTATGAAGTGCTGACCATTTTTATGATCTGAAAAAGAAAAAAAAGAAAGAAAATAATCACTTTACACAATCACAAATCTATGAGGTGTATGCTGTGTTTTCTAAACAAAGACATACTAATGACTGACCTGGCTTTCTTCCACACAGGTAGAACGCTAGTCTGTCTGTTAGCTCAAACTGGATCTCCACCAGTCTGTCTGCGAGGTCCTGGTGCCCGGCCTGCCTACAGTGGGACAGGACAGATAATAAGAGTATTTATCTTCTATAAATCAATGTGCTGGTTACACTCTTTTACAACCTGTTTTAACACATTTTTATCTGTTTTTTTATTATCTGTTTTTATTTTTTCTTACACTTGTCTTTTTTATTCTTGTTTATGTAAAGCACTTTGAATTGCCACTGTGTATGAAATGCGCTATATAAATAAACTTGCCTTGTCTTGTTACCTTGACTGGATTAGAGCAGGACGGTGGCAAAAGATTGCTGTTAATTTACTCATCCACATCATTCAATATGTAGGTGCCCCTTCTTTCTCCAGTAGAACACTAAAGATTATTAGTTAAATCTGTGGTCCATGATGATACTTATAACCTTGTAATTAAGGGTTACATGTTTTTTAGATTCAAAATAAAATCCAAATCAATAGCCATGGCTCCTGATGACACACTTAGA
Source organism: Danio tinwini (assembly GCA_903798205.1). NCBI lineage: Eukaryota > Metazoa > Chordata > Actinopteri > Cypriniformes > Danionidae > Danio > Danio tinwini. The sequence goes on along the minus strand of CAIGQZ010001492.1, from coordinate 27,043,434 downwards.
GGTCTTGTAAAGCAAAACGATAGGTCCGTGTAGGAAATTAAATATTATTTATAATATTGTTAGCTTTAATCCACAGCCAGGTCAAACAGTTCTTGACGCACGCACATCTTGCGCAAGTTCAGTTAGGCGCAAGCTTCCTGTTGCTTTGATGATGTTTGCAATGTGGAGCTGCTTGTTTTATTAGTGTCTGAGCACAAAATAAATGCAACAGGGGCTACAACAATTATGACAAAATGAAATTATTCTGGAGAGTAATTGCAGATCAAATAGGATTGGATAGGGAGTTTCATTTCATTTAAAAGTGCAGTCGGTGATTGTCTTCAGAAACATTTTTTGTTGTGCTGGTTGAAAGCCTCTTCACATTCTACTAGTAATGATTAAAGTAAATGATCTAAATGTATTTATATGTATTTTTATATTCTGGGTGAGGCATAAGACAAAAAAATGTTCATACAAGTAAAAATGGTCAGGCCGATAATTCCCATAATTCTGATAAGTAGTCCAAACTGTCTATTAGCAAATGTAGATTTGTACAACTGCGCACCTCTGCGATTAGTGATCATGCACGCCATGGACACGAGTGACAGTGGTAAAAACAAATGCTGAATCAAAACTTTAAAATCCTGAATCAATATTGGAGTTACTTATGCACGCTGGAGGAAGGACGACACCATGGCTGAAGTGTTTCTGTTAGACTGCAGCTGTTTTTCCTGCGTCACTCATGGGGCGCTTTCGTTTCTAATTGCAGCCCTTTCTGTTGAGCGGGTGAAGACAATGACCAATCACAGGGGTGTAAGAACTTGCCAGCACTCAAAAAGCAAGCGAGATCATATTTATTAGTTTATTTGTTATGAATGCTCGTGCTGTCTTCTGTGCATGTGTGGGAGTTTTGTCTAAAAAAAAGAGTGTTTCACAAAGAGTGTTTTTTTTTTTGACCAAGTGAAATTAAAGGTACAGTTCATATATCTTACTGCTTGTATTAAAGGACAAAATTGTATTACAAATAATATATAAATATAAACATATTTATAGATTTGAATACAATTCTTTTTTCTTGTGTTGTAAAGAAAAAATCTAATTATGTATGGAAAGCATCATCAATGCACCGTGACATCGAATTGAACCGAATCGATGGCATGATAGTCGTAACCGAACCGTGAGACCATCATTTGGGAAATTTTTGAAAAAGAAAAAAAAATTCACAAATGAGCAAATAATTTTTTGTATTTTTCAAATAATAATTTTGACTTAAACTATATCTATTTTAACTATCAACTATATATATATATATATATATATATAAAATAAAAAGTAACTAGTAACTGTTTCCTTGAGTAATTTTTTCTTCAGATATTTTTTTACTCTTACTCGAGTAACTTTTAAGATTGTTACTTTTACTGTAGTTAAAAATTTCCGCAAGTACTTGTATTTTACTTGAGTTTAGATTTTGGATCCTCTACCCACCTCTGCATTCGGGATGTGGAGGACTTGTTTCTTGCAGATTTTAGCTCCAACTTGCCTTAACACACCTGCAAGAATGCTTCTAGAAAGCCTAGTAATAGCTATCCCAGGTGTGTCTGATTGGGGTTGGAGCTAAAATCTGCAGGAAACCGGACCTCCAGGACCTGATATCAATCCCACTTAATATTATTATCATGTTTGTTCATGAGCTTACATATTAATATCCCAATTGCAATCATCATCATGCAGTGATATTTAGATAAACAACAACACAAGCATACTTTATCCTATGCTCATTCTAACTGCATTATATTTGACTTCATTGCACAATTAATGCTTTTGGACTCAACATACTGCAGACTCTTATAGAACTTAAAATATTATTAATATGCATCTCCCTCACCTGGCGTAGTCAATAGGAGTCTTTCCAGAACTGTCTGGTGCTCCGGGATCTGCTCCATACACAGTGAGCAGCTCGGCCTGGAGCAGCTGGCCAGCTTTAGCTGCCACATGAAGAGGAGTGTTTCCTTTCTCCTGAAGATAACAGAGAACGTTCATAATTCAGTCAATGACAACACAGCTTAACTTATTCCAATTTAATAATGCATTGACACAAAAAAATCCATACAACACAATGATATCATGTTTGATCAATACAGAGTGCTGAAATTGAGATATGAACAATATTGTTACTCCTTTAGACACTTTTCTGACGTATTTTTGTAAATTATTATTCAATTATTTCTCTCAACAGAATTCGACATTGACTAACAAATCTATTTTTGGCAGAAACATAGGTCAGACTGACCAATGCTAAGATTTACTTTAAGCTTCAGCCTATAGTTACAGTTTTGTCATTGTATGGCAGTAGACATTAGCGATGGCTGCTTCATAAAGTTTTGAAACGTTTATGAAGCTTTTGTTTTGAATCAGTGGTTTAGAGCGAGCATCAAATTAGCATGTTCTAGTAATTTCAGTAAACATAGCTTTGTTATTTAATTACGCTTTTGAAACCTTTCAAAAAGTCAATGGTTCTCCATTGAAGGGTGATCTGTGTAATACCATAAAACCCACATTAATCATGCAGGTTCATTAAAGGCTGGCTTACACTGTGCAATTTTTTTATAATCCTGAACGATTGTAGCATGTCAGACTGCACCAACATGGCGCCCATGTCACACTGTAAGATCTCAGCCGTCATAATGTCAGACTGAACGACAATGAAGATGCACCAAACATGGACAGGGTTCCCGCGGGTCCCTAAAAAGTCTTAAAATGTCTTGAATTAAAATCTAGGAAATTAAGGTCTTAAATTGTCTTAAACTTACCGTAAAGTTACTGTAGGTATTACATTTTCAGCCGGTGTGCTAAATAGCGATAGCGAAACACAGTGGTCCACCGTTAAACATGTAATAGTTGATTAATTTAGTATGTGTGGAACAGGAGTGAAATGACAGTCTCCGTGATTTATTAGCTTCTTACGGTAGGTCGGCTACAGACGCTGATCTGCACCTGCTTGCTGCCATTATGCGGTTGTCAAGGTGAGGTGACCATGGAGCTCAAGGTCATCGAGTCGCACATGAAAGGAGAAAAGCACCAACGGTACGTTGCAGCAGCTAGTCATAGCGGGTCCAGGTTAATCTGCATCGTTTGCAGCTCGACTTAACGATGTTACTAGTTTCATTTCACCACAAGACACCCGAAAGTCAGAGGTACTGTGGGTTCTCCATACCAGGGGTTTTCACACTTTTAGGACCCCCCCCCCAAGTTCTGCCAGAACTTCATCTGAGAGAAAATCTGATCACAACGGGCACAAATCGGCTGTCTGTCAACATGTCAAACCAATAATCAAAGACCACAGATTTTAGCCCAGGATTTCAGGTATCTTTTAGGATTTCCCAAATTCTTCTCAGATGACAAAATCGTGGCTGAAATCTCACTGTGAACAGGGCTTTAGATCCCTAGTTGTGAATCCCTGAACAGGTTTCATAGTTATCAACGAATCTTGGATCATTCATTCATTTTCCTTCGGCTTGGTCTCTATTCCAGTGGTCGCCACAGCGGAAAAAACTGATAACTATTCCAGCGTATGTTTTAGTTAATGGATTCCTTTCCAGCCGTAACCCAGTACTGGGAAACACCCATTCACTACGGACAATTTTGTTAATCCAATTCACATGTCTTAGTACTGTGGGGGAAACCAGAGCACCCAGAGATATGTCTTAAATGAAGGAAACCCACGCCAAAACAGGGAGAACATGCAAACTTCACACAGAAATGCTGAATATGAGTTTGATATTTTAATGAGATGTCCTAAACAAAAAAGTTTAATATTAGTTAAGTCTCTTGATGGCCTGTTTAGAAGAGCCCACAATGGGAAAAAAAACAACAATATATAAGCCTTGGAAATTGATAAAATAACACATTATGCAGACACTTAATATTTAATGATATTAGCCAGGTGCGTTTGATAGGTTATACTTTTAATTTAACATCTGCAGTGTGTTTGAAAGACATTTTAATTCATGTTGCTTGATTATTTGTTGCATTTACACATTTTGTCCAACAGTTTTGTTCTGAGAATGTTTTGTTTCGAAGGAATCAAATCAGTGAATCATTTTGGTTCACTTGTTTCAAGCTTTGTTTCACACATCACTAGTAGACATTACTAATATTTAAAAAAATGTAGAGATATTATTAAGGGCTTTGAAACTTACTGGATGGAAAAAGTTGGCCTGCGCTCCCAACGACAACAGCCTTAGACATGTTTCCAAATTGCCAGTTCTCACACTAGAATGAAGTTGCTAAAAACAAGAACAATTTCAGGATTTATTAAATGGTTTTGGTCTCAAGACTTCTGAAGATCACATCAGACACAGATCTTGTCTGAATCTGTTTCATTTTAGATATTCATGTCTAGTCACCTAATTAGTTTCAAGTTCCATTCATACCTTGCTGAGGTCTTTGGCAGTGACGCTGTCGTCTTCTCGACACGGCATGCGATGCACAAACGCCAACATTTGATATTTAGCCTTTATGAAATCTGTTTTGTTGGGACTGAGAAAGAAGGCTCAAGTCAAAGTGAGGATGTTTATGTTAAAAGATTCACTTTCCTGCAAATGTGCTGATATAGGGGACTCACTGCACTCTGTCCTGAGGATTGGCTTTGCGTTTTCCACTCATGATGGAAGAGGGATCCAAAAGACTGTGTTCCCAGATTGAATTTGCTCCATTATTGTACAGGGACTTCACCATCTGTAGACAAACAGCCAAACACTTCTGCTCAATGCTTACTTTCAGACAGAATAAACGCATCAAATGCTGCAATGAGACTTTTGCAAGAAACATGAGAAGTGTCTAGGCGGATGTTGTGCAACTGACCAAATATCTAAATTTAGATATTTGGTCTCAATGCTTTGTGCTTTTAAATATGGCATGATTAGTTCTTGTTTCAGATGCTAAATGTTAAATAAACATTTCTTTTTTCTTCATTTAATTCTACAGTGCTGTCATGATACTGGAATTCGGTACCAATCGGTACTGAAATCTGAAATTCCCATTAACAATCGATGTTGAACACGTTCTAAAACAGCGCTGATTTGCTATTGTGTTCACATGCTCAACAAAAATGACTGTGATTGGCCACGAAGGTCATCGGTTCACTGAACTCACCACTGTTTACTAAATGTAACTACTGTAGAGCGTTTTAAAGTCAAAAATCAGCTGGCCTGTTTATGAGCTGACATACAAGCAATCCGCTGATGAATCGACTGAGCTTTATAGCTTTAAAACGCTCCAGTGTCCCTGTATCTGTGGTTACACTCAGTAAACAGCAGTGAGCTTGGTGAATCGATGACCTTCATGGCCAATCACAGTTATTTTTGTGGCAGATTTAAGAACGAGCTCAACAGCGCTCAAATGTTAGCGGGAAATGGACGTTTTTAAAATTCCAGTACCCAAAGGTACCAAATTCCAGTATCGTGACAACATTAATACAATTTAAAAGGATAGTTCACCCCAAAACTGAAACAATTCTCAATATATACTCCTACTTCTTTTAATTTCTTTTTCTCTGAGCAAGACAAAACGAGATATTTTGAAGAAATGAGCCATCAGCATCTTTTGTAGGAACAACAAATGCTCTGGAAGTCAATGGCTTCTGCTTTCCAACATTCTTCAAAGTATCGTCCTTCTTATTCAACAGATTAAAGAAACTCAAACAGGGTTTGGAACAAGTGGAGGATGAGTAAATGAAGGCTGAATGTTCATTTTTGAGTGAACTATCCCTTTAAAATTTTTTTGAGGAACAAAAATGTATGTTTAACCACTGTGCATTCTGACATAGTATGAAAATAAAGTAAAAAATAATATAATGTGCGCTAAGCGGTTATTCAGGCAGCAAGAAAAAAATGTAAGCAGCACAATAGAAAAAAAACTAATATGGTAGGGGGGCTTGCTTTTATTCTGATAGAATGACATATGATGACAGGAAGTGAAATTGAGAAAGAAAAGAGGGTAGGTGAGGGTGTTATTGAGATATTAAGTTGGGACGCTACATGTTGGCACAAAGAGCATTAGGCTATCGGCACCAAATACTGTACAGTATGTTAATAATACACCACTACTAGGGCTGGGCAATTTGGCCTAAAATTTTATTTGATTAAACATTTTAACTCGATTACGATCAATAAACTATTATTTTATTTATTTATGTTAATTTTTTTGCCCTCATAGTTTACTGACAGATTTTGTACAGTAAATATGCTAATATGTTCTAAGGGAGAGATTTCTGAATAAAGGGTGCACTATTTGATTTTAAAATAATTAAAGGAAACACACACTATCTACTATCTATGATTATTTATTGAACATCAACGCTGAACAACTGAAATTTAAACACACGTTGCCTAAAACCGAACAGTGACTGTTTTCTTATAAAAAAAGTGATAATAAAAAACTTATAATCCCTTGTTTTTGGAAAAACACAGAAAGCCCGCATTTTGGACAATGGTTGCGGGAATTGGCTCATTGTTTGGCTTTAGAAAAATAATTTATATAGTCAAGAGAAAACCTAAAAAGTTTTTCAAAATTTGGGATCCCTCTGTAGGTTTCCTGAAGGAAGCTTATACAAATCTTTTCTCTGTATAACTTGTATTACCTGCTATTGATATACCGTGGTTGTTATATGACAAATTACGTACATTTACTTATATGTTTGTATATTTTTATTATTATTTTTATGTATTTCTTGTTTTTTTTGCTCCCATTTTTATGGTTTTATTTATTATTATTTTCTAAGTTTGGTTTTGATCTCTGTTGCACATGTTAACGGCTACTAAAATCAATAAAGACTGTTTAAAAAAAGTGATAATAAATAGTTTGCACTTAAATTTTTTTTTATTATTTTCAGTGTTTTTCATATTAGTAGAAAACAAACATTACCTCTTCTAAATAAAATACCTCATGTATTTGCTGTAAATAATATTTTTAAACTGTGCATTTTTTGCATCTTCTGTAAACAAATGCTTTAATGTAAATGATAATTTTAATGTAATGGAAAAATGCCGTCTAGCACAGCTTCCAATCATCGTCAATAAAGTGCAAAGTAACACAAAAGTAACAAACAGAGCAGGGTAACGTGACTCCACATGCGGTAAAGTAACTAATTTAAAAAAAAAAAAACGATTATTGGTTCTAAATGTCGATTTCGATTACTTTTCGAATAAATTGCCCAGCTCTAACAACTACTGATGTTATATTTTTAGACAATTTGAATCATCTTAATTTTGTTTTTAAATTCATCTCAAATATTAAATCTCAGACTAAGAATTATTGAAAAAAACTCTTATTTCTAAAAATAGATATGATATATTTAGGACCAGGGGGCGTAACTTCCACTGGGGACCCACTTTTCTAAATCTTGTTTGTGTCGCAAAACCAAAAAAAAGGCTGCAGTGAATGAATGTTTGTGTGAATGAGTTTCCCAGTGCTGGGTTGTAGCTGGAACAGCATCCTCTGCATAAAACAAATGGCAGTGTTATTAGCAGTTCATTCCACTGTGGTGACCCTTGATGAATCAGGGACTATGCCGAAATAGCGAGTGAGTGAATTTAGCTGCAATTTATATTACAAAATAGTGATTCCGCACACAATCATTAAAGTTTCTTTCTTTCCTTATTTCACATTTTCAATTAGTGAGTTAGATTGAGTTAGTATGATTGATAATTAGTTAGTTAGTTTGATTGTTTAATCTGAGAAAGCTGGTTTAATCTGCCTATTTTTCCCCAAGTTCCCAACTAATCTGCCTACTTTTCAAACCAAAGTTACACCCTTGTTTAAGAGTCAGCTGTATAATATTTGGCAAACATTTCATGCATCTTTTCTGCAAAAAAAAAAAAGTCTCTCAGAGTTTGCATTATGACTGACCACTTCATGCATGCTGCACAATCAGAGCAGAACTTCCTTTAACCAGGGGGTTAATAAAGAGAATGATGCATGTTGCAACTATGTTTTGGACTAGTTATGCTTTAAAAATGTAAATCTTGAATCATTCTGAAAAACAAATCAGACTACTGAATGATGCTTGCTTCAAATAAACAATAAAGAAAAACAGAAAAGAATAGGAGGCCGATAAAGGAAACCACACAGACCACCGCAGTCTATTTCAGCATGAGGAACTGAGACACAATGCTCTGCTTCCTTTTAATGAAGCACAGGAAATATGCGGTGCAAAGTGGCTCTCCATCAGAGCGGCTGTTCACCTGAAGCTGAGAGGATGGCCAGGCGGTTTGGGTCAAATGCCGGACCTGAGAGCTGTGTCGACCCAGACCTCGGTGAATACTGCAGCATTCATCACAGATCAGAACACCACGATTAATCGAGGCCCAGCGGGAATCTGAGGAGGAGAAAGAAAGTGTGAATACGTTGCACAACACAGTTAAAAATTCCCCTAAAAAGCCCGACATCTCATTTTTCAGTCGTTCTTCTTCCTTGTACACCAAAGGGCATTTACAAGAGTTGGCACAAAGTGTTTGACAAATGTATGCATGGGCTGATGTTGAGACATCATATTCAATTTACTAATATATATATACACTGTATATGTGTGTGTGTGTGTGTGTGTGTGTGTATGTGTATGTATATATATACACCGTAATATTTAACTAGATATTTTTCAAGATACTTCTATACAGCTAAAAGTGACATTTAAAGGCTTAACTAGGTTCATTAGGTTAACTAGGCAGGTTAGGGTAATTAGACACGTTATTATATAATGATGGTTTGTTCTGTAGACATTTGAAAAAAAAAATTGTCTTAAGGGTCTAATAATTTTGGCCTTAAAATGGTGTTTAAAAAATTTCAAACAGTCGAAATAAAACAAATAAGACTTTCTCCAGAAGAAAAAACATTATCAGACATACTGTGAAAATTTTCTTGCTCTGTTAAACATCATCTGGGAAATATTTAAAAAAGAAAAAAAATTC
>CAIGQZ010001492.1:26992969-27025275 GCA_903798205.1 Danio tinwini | reverse complement strand
CCCCCCCCCCCCCCCCCCCCAAAAAAAAAATAACTATAAAATAAAATAAATGTATATAAGACTCTACACATTCCTTCCAGTCTCTTTCAGCTGCTGCCATCAGGAAGAAGCTTTTAGAGCCGAAGTATTAGAGCCTGCTCAGCTAGCCTATTTAACAACTTCTTTACCCTCTTCTTTAGTTATGCAGGTCCTTTAGCTTTTATGTCCAGTGTTGAGTTTGTAATTATGATTAACTATAGCACCGTTTTCCTGCAAGACACAACATTTTGTTCCTCTGTTTGTCCACACATGTAGTGGAATGACAATAAAGTTCGACTTGACTTGACATATAATATATGAATTACATGAAATATATATATATATATATATATATATATATGTGTGTGTGTGTGTGTGTGTGTGTGAAGTAAGACTATTCACCATACACCATAATTTCTGTTGGAAAAAGATAAGTCTGTATCTTGGCCTGAGACTGGGTAAATTTCTTTTGATGAATTGCCTCAAATGCTCCAACATTATTGGTATGCCTCTGCAGAGTCTAGCAGAGTAACATGAGCAGCAAATGCTAAGGAAATCTCAATGTGTAATAGGAGATGACTCTGAAGCCATATTGTAAATTCTTGCCCTTTGTAAGAAGATTCAGAAGCATTAAATGCTCATCTAGATATAAATTCACTTTTGTTCCAGAAGCCGCAAGGCTTTATAACCTTACATTTTAGCAAGTTTAAAATTTTAATGTAAGGTTTTTGTTTTTTTCAAGTAGTATTATTATATTTTTAAAGTTATTATGAAGCATTCTGGGATGTATTTTTATTATTTTCTTTTTAAATATTGTTTTTGAGTGATTTTTGTTTGCATGTGTTTGTTGTGTCATGATGCCACTTCCCTAATTTATTTGTTTACTAATTAATACAGGATTAATACAGTTGTTAAACCTTAAGAAATTGGCACAATTAGTCACTTGAATATACTGTTATAAATAATTATTTGAGGGCTGCATGGTAGCGCAGTGGGTAGGGCTGTTACCTGACAGCAGGAAGGTCGCTGGTTCGAGCCTTTGCTGGGTCAGTTGGCATTTCTGTGTGGAGTTTGCATGTTCTCCCCATGTTTGCGTGGGTTTCTTCCGGGTGCTCCGGTTTCCCCCACAAGCCCAAAGACATGCACTATAGGTGTATTGGGTAAGCTAAATTGTCCGTAGTGTATGTGTGTGAATGACTGTGTATGAGTGTTTCCCAGTGATGGGTTGCAGCGTGAAAAGCATCCGCTGAATAAAACATATGCTGGATAAGTTGGTGGTTCATTCCGCTGTGGCGACCCCAAATTAATAAAGGGACTAAGCCGAAAAGAAAATTTATGAAATAAATATTTGCACAATGGGGGAGAATGAAAAGACATCATTTTGGGGGAAAAAATTTTTATTCCTTTTATTTCAATAATAGCCTCATATCTACTCATAACAATTTGATATTTACAAAATGCTTTGTTTTACACAGAGTTTCATCATCTGTTTTCATTAATAAGCAACCGTTCTTTGTTCTGAGCAACACTTATGTGGGTCATCTGCTGAGTCTCAGAGGAATTATACTCAGAAAAGATGAGATTAATTGGAGCATTTAGGATAAAGAGCCCTAGAGATGTCCAAACAGAGCATGTCTCTAAATGAGCAATTACTGCAGTTTGGCTTTTACTTTAAAATTCTTCTTCTAGAGGGTAAATTACAAGTTAATATGTGGCGGCACTGTGGCTCAGTGGTTAGCACTGTCGCCTCGGCAAGAAGGTCGCTGGTTAACACTTTATGACTCGTCCTGGCTGGATCAGTTGGCGGTTCAAACACATGCACTATAGGTGAATTGGATTAACTAAATTGGCTGTAGTGTATGAGTGTGTGTGTGTGTATGGGTGTTTCCCAGTTTTGGGTTGCAGGTTGAAGGGCATCTGCTGTGTAAAACATATATGCCAGAGTAGTTTCCGGTTGATTCGGCTGTGGCGACCCCTCATAAATAAGCGACTAAGCCAAAGGAAAATAAATGAAATTTAATATGTACACTTTAAAAATGTCTGGGTTGTTTTAACCTAAATGCTGGGCCAATTATATGGTCTAATCCAAACGTTGTGTTAAAAAAAGGGTCATTTAAATGTAATTTAAAAACTTATACCAACTTCAGGTTGGTCCATATTTAATCTAATGTTAAAACCCACTTGAAATCAGAATTGACGATGTTTATTTTTCTAGCTCACATTGTTGAACTATTCACCTCACAAGGTTCACAGTGTGAAAGAGAGAGAGTTTACTTTCATTCTCTCAATCTCAGAGAAATAGGGGCTTCTGCTGTAAGTGTCAGTGAAAGACTGTCCAGCAAACACACATGCAGTGAAATTTTGCAGTTTCTGCGTTTTTTCTGTGCTCGCGGCTTGCCTCCTTCGCCATAATAAGCTACGGCGACAGCACATATGAGATCAATGACGTCAGTACATAATAACCGCTTATGAGTATTACTAAACCGATACCGAATTGTCCGCGTCTGTATCGCGGTGCACCGAAGAAACAATTAATTTTGACACCCCTACCTTACAGTCTCTGATATTGTCACATCCCTGGCTCGTTCCTGCTCACCCAATCATCAATCACCATCTCAAATCACATCCATCCAATCCCGTGAACCCTCACCAGAGTTCTAATGGTCTGCATCTGTTCCCCCCTCATCAAGGACACTACTTAAACTCACCCTATCCCTCCATTCCTCTGCCGGTATTGAAGTCAGTTGGTTGTCCTCTTCCACGCTCCTTCGTCTTCTCCTCTTCTTCCATGGATGTTCCTTATGAGTCTTTGAGTTCTTCACACTGATAAAGGGAAGTGATATTACTTATCTGTTATTCACTAGAAGATCTATATTCACTCACATGAACTGTGTGCCTTATCCTCACCAACGGATGATTGTTAACTATGCTTCGCGATCCTTCTCACTGTGAATAAGGAGTGCTTACACTTGTGTTGTGTTTACCGGAAGATCTACAATCTCTTGATGAACTCTTGTGTTTCTATATACTCACCTGCTGTGTCTACAGTGAGCTTACTGCTAGCAAGCTGGTTAACATCCATTGTTGACACCCTCTATGCCGTGAGCGAAGATTACAAGTGCACACATATCAGCCTGCTATACTCCCTATGTGATTATTGACTTTACGTTGAATAAATATTGTGAAAAGATAACCATCTCTGTCTTCCTTGATTACCAGTGTGACAGATATGTTACCAATTACAGAAGCTACACACAGCATTCATTTAGTCCTTTATTTAGGTTAAAAAACAACAAGAAATCTAACCCACAGTCAGTGCAAACCTCTCATATGTGTCTTTAATCTTCAGCAGCACATGTAAGCTCTTATTAGAGCATACCTGCCAACACTCCCGTTTTTCCCGGGAGTCTTCCGTATTTCAGACCCACCTCCCGGAAAACTCCCGGAATTTCAACTCTTTCCACTAGTCCTCAGGTGATTGGTACAATCTGTAACACCCCATTCACACGGGGCTTCAGCGTCAACACTTGACAGAGGGCGTGTCTGAAGTTGGGGCTGACGCGATCGTCATAGCAGCGTCAGCCAATAAAATTAGTTAGCAATCGGCTACTGTCTGAGCTGGTGTATTTGCATACAACGATCTGATTGGCTGGCGCATCTGTCGGTGCTTGAAAAGTTGAAAAAGTCCCAACTTCATCAGCGAGCAATGCCACTGAAGCGGCGCAGATGGATCCACAATGCAGTGCGTTGAAGCTGACGCACCCCCGAATCGCCGACAGACCTGGCACCCCTACAGGTCGTTCTGCTCACTATCCAATCGCCAACCCCCCAAACACACACACAGCCCCCAGGGTCTCCCAGATTTTCAGAGACAAATGTTGGCAGGTATGTGTTAGAGAGTAACTCCGTCATTCCCAGTTCATAATCGTCTAAAAGGTGATGATAATACTTAAACATGGCAGTTTGTTCATGTTTGCTGAAAAAATAATTTGCTCCTTTTTTCCGGCTTCTCCTTTGTTTTTTGCATCTTCTCCTTTGTTTTTTCCGCACTTACTCTCGCGTTTATCTGTTTCTGAAATGATCAGGTTTCAAAAGCACGTTGTAGTAAAATTCATTCTTGTTGTGGGAAGAAGACAGGGTCGGTGATTCAGGTAGGCAAAAGATGTTTTTATTTTAAATAGTCACACCACACGTGTAGCTCTGTGGTGTGTGTGTGTGTGTGTGTGTGTGTTTCTCTTCCCCCGGCTGCTCCTTCTTCTCTCCTTAAGAAGGGTGTCTCTCCGGCCCTATCACTAGAATAAACAGGTGTTATTTATTATTTCTGATTGGCGTGCTGATTAGCCGCCGGGCTCCGAGCATCCCCCCCCCCCCCCCATTGGGTGTTCGATCATGTTTACCTCCCCACACTTACCAATAATCAAGCCCTTGTTATTATCAGCTTAAGAAGTTTGTTATTTCAAATATAGATGCGCACGCAAGTGCAAGCAAGAAAGCGAAACAGGTCGCTCTTTAGACAGGCTCATAAAAAACTACGGGGCACACTCTTCTTCTTGGCTTTGTGGCTGTTCATCAAGATGATGACAAGGTTTGTTTGAGCTTGGGTCGACCATGGCTTGTTATTATATGTATATATTATTACTGTGTAATGTCTCGGCTGTGTATTTAAAACATGGCGGTTCCCTTGTTTTCATTCTGGCTTGTTGCGTGAGCGAATGGCGCATCTCTTTGCGCCAATTCACCTTATTCTCCGCGTATGAGTGGGCGCAGCCATTTGAATCTTTTTGGCTCAAGACTTCTGGTCTCATTCACTTCCATTCATTTTTAGAAGTTAAAAACAGCTTGTTCTGCTGCTTGATGTTGCAAACTGATATTTTTTATTATATTTTTCTGCTTTTTATGAATAATCATGCAAACACATGTTTGTAGAGCGAGTAGTTTGATCATTTTCTGCCGTTTTTATTCCCAGTCATTTCTCCCATAGGCAACTGAATCGGAAGTTCTAAAACAATCGCAAAAACAAGTGCACTTCCGCATTGAAGAATAAGTTCAATAGCGTTCAGCTGTGTCTAGCTCCACCTTTTAGTAACCTTTGCAAAAGTGGTATGGTACAGTTCGGTACACCTTTTGACAGTGGAAACGGCCATAAAAGCGTACCGTACCATACCGTACCACTCAGTGGAAACAAGCCATTATTTTACATACACATAGTTCATTCTCTGTAAATCCATTAGGTTAGAAGCGGGTGCTACCCTTTACATGTTTTCTCCAGCCAGTGCAGTTTAGTGAGGGCCGCGTGACGTCAGAGATGTTTTTTTTTTTCTGTTTTCAGCTTTCTCTTTAGTTATTTAGAGGTGGGGAGGGTTTAGTTAGCAGATATTTAATTTGTTATTTCCTTTGCTTTGGCCCGGCTTAATGTCTCTCCCTCTATTAGGTTTGTTTCAATTTGCTTATTTTGCCTGCATTGTACACATTTGTAAATATACTTTGGGTGATTAAATATTCATATTTTTTTCTGTATATAAAGCGAATCACTTTTTGCCACGTCTGTTGTCTGTGTTGATCCAGTTAACATATCAGGGGAATTCAAAAAGATATTGGGCCTTTTCATCCTCCGAACAGCTATTATATGGAGTACTGCTAATCAAATGTATTCGCAGTATCAGCTACAAGAATTCAAGCACTCAAATAATGAAAATTATTTTCTTCTCCCGCACTGTAATGTGTGTTCAGATATTTTTTATGAACGATTACAGCAGATTAGGTTTGTTGTGAATAATAACAATTGTAGCTGACGCTGATCGGTCAGCTTGTATCTTTGGTTGTTTACTGTTTTTGTATTTCATTATTTGCAAATGTATTGGTTTATGTTTATGTTATAAATTTCCTTGTTTCCGGTTGGCTTGAGTTGGAGGTCACATGATCTGTCTTGATTGATATAACCTGCAAGAGTTTGTATGGACAACATAGTGAGATCTCAATACGAGCACCTGTAAAATGCTCCTGCATATTCTACTGCTGGTTATTAGGCCAACACGGTAAATGAAACAACATTGTTTGTATATTATTTGTTTATTTTTATGTCCTTTTGATTGTGTTTGTGTAAAATATTTGGTTTGTTTGTTTGATTATCCTTTAGTTTTCACTGTGTTCAATAAACTAAACGCATGGACATCAGTATTTGGGAAGCGTGGACTGTTTTAATAACCGGCGGGTAGCTACAACAATAATGATGAAGGTAATAACACGAGCCAGACATTTAAAATATCTTTTGAATACTTTTATTCATTCCGCCTATTTCTCAACAACACAAATGTAGTTATATATATATATATTTTTTTGTTTTCTGAAAGTTTCTCATGGATCCCACAGAGCGGCCAGCGCATGTAGGATGTGCACTGTACACAACATATACATACATTGCAGTATAATCGTGTGTGTGTGTGTGTGTGTGTGTGTGTGTGTGTATATATATACTTTTTATAAAGAAATGTTAAATAGTTAAAAAAAAAAGTTTGTGTTTTGCTCCTGTTATTGACATATGAACTTTCCATCCGTCTGGACCATAACAGTCATGGCCAAAGAAAATCAACCCTCCGAACTCTTTTGAAAATAACACTTTAAAAACCAGCAGATCATGACCAAATAAAGGATCAGCTAGAAAATACATTCTCACAGACGGTTCATGTGGAGCACCTACACACTCTACTTGAACACACATTGCACATTTAATACTGCATATCAGTTTAATGACTATGAAGATTCTTGTCCCGGATTTGTGTTTAGGAACGCAATCGTGACACAGTTAGTACAGTAAGTGACTCGCTTGTATATAAACAGAGCACGTTTTTGTCTTTTAACATTTCCTGGTTACCCCTTTTGGACTGTTAGTTAAGCATAAGAACAAAAAAATAATCATCCATGATCCAGATTGAACAAACTTGTAGTGACCACGTTAGACCATATTCATCATTCACATGTTGATGTGTTGTTTTGATGCCAGATGCTGAATTTAAAGTACTGTATGTTGATTCTAGAATCTACATCAGTCAGAAACTAACACTCTGAGTTGAATATTAAGTGTAAGATTCCAGAAAACCTTCAAATTTCCAAATCATCATTAGATTGTTTTTTCTAGTCATGAGAGGGCATTTGCATGAGAAGAACCTATGGAAATCTGATATATGACTATAAATGAACATATATAAGTTGCTGCTAATATATTTGAACACATATGTACATATTTGCAATTGTAATTGTTGAAAAAAAAATGTAAACGAACATTTAAAAAAACAAACAAAATTGAAATATATGTACAGTATATCTGCAAGTTTTATGAGAGCACATTTAAGCTCTTATTAAGGGACAAAGTCCAGGCGAATGTGTAAACAAAGACGAATTGCGAATGATGTGAAATGAGTATCCCATTTGCCACAAACTCTCTGTGTTAACCAATCAGAAACGAGAAAACTGCATCCAAGCAGATGTCACGAGGCAAAAACTCTTGTTTTGGTGCCACACGACCACACTGTTACTGGAGTTTCTGAAAATCTTTACCCTGGCCTTTTTGTTTTGAGAAAGTTTAATTTTTTAATCACCTAATACTGCATTTTTGTGTTGACGAATGACCAAACTACGTAGAAAAAAACTGGTTTTGAAAATACCCATGTTAATGTCCTTTTTAAGACCCCCGGACTACCTAATTTTGCATATTTCATGCAATATTTCATGCTCTATTTCAGAGATTGCCACAGCGGAATGAACCGCCAACTATTCCAGCATATGTTTTACGCAGCGGATGCCCTTCCAGCCGCAACCCAGTACTGGGAAACACCCATACACATTCATTCACACACACACACTCATACACTATACAATTTATTTATTAAATTCACCTATAGAGCATGTATTTGGAGCAGCCGAAGGAAACCCGCGCAAACACGGGGAGAACATGCAAACTCCACACAGAAATGCCAACTGACCCAGCCAGTACTCAAACCAGTGACCTTCTTGCTGTGAGACGACAGTGCAAAGCACTGAGCCACCGTCCCACCACCAAACATGAACATGAAAAAAAAACACTGCATTTCTGAGTGTGCCTCATGCAGATGAGTGGGCTTGACAAACCACCTGTAGAAAGACTGTTCTCTTTATATGCACCAGACACTTTACCTAAACCGCCTTACAAGGACTCAATAAGGAAAACAATATTTACTTGTGAATGTATCAACTGTCAACTTGTTTTCTTCAACCTTCAATTCCTCTTTTGCACCATATCTTGCACAATAGTGGCAGCTAGCTCTCTGCAATTTTCACATGGTCGCCCACTGAAGCTAAGCAGGGCTGAGCCTGGTCAGTACCTGGATGGGAGACCACATGGGAAAGCTAGATTGATGCAGGAAGTGGTGTTAGTGAGAACAGCAGGGGTGCTCAATCTGCGGTCTGTGTGGGTCCTAATGCCCCAGTATATTGATGGGGACTCTATACTTATCTGTGAGCACTGTCTTTCGGATGAGACGTTAAACTGAGGTAAAATCCCGGGATGTCCTTCAAAAAAAAGTAGGGGTTTAACGCCGGCATCCTGGCCAAATTTGCCCACTTGTCCATCATGGCCTCCTAACTCCCCATATCCTAACTGGCTTCATCACTCTGTCTCCTCTCCACCAATCAGCTGGTGTGCGGTCTGGCGCAGTATGGCTGCCGTCGCGTCATCCAGGTGGATGCTGCACACAGGTGGTGCATGAGAAGATTTCCCCCAAAAATGTGCAAAGCGATTTGAGTGTTCAGAAAAGCACCACTGTATATAAATGTAAGGAATTATTACTATTATTATTAAAATATTGTTCGGTCTTATGTAAAAGTACTTGTATAACCTGTCTTAAGTTATGTGTATAGTTAAGTATTTGTAGTATATGTATAGTTAGTAGTTAGTATAGTTAGATTACCACTCCAGTGTGTTAGTTATGCAAAATAGCTCTTTGTTGTGTCCATATTTATGATTATGTTTATTTATGTAGCTCCGTGGTGCTGTGAGACATGACATTTCATTCTACTATGTCCACACATGTAGCAGAATGACAATAACATATCTGTCAACCCTCCCGTTTTTCCCGGGATTCTCCCGTATTTTACAGTTCTATCCCGCTATCATCCCGTAAAGGTATTTTCACATATTTCTCCTGTATTTTCAGTCTTTCTCTGAAGGGTGGCAATAAACATTGAAGAGCAGAGCCTCTCTATACGCAACCCATACAGCCAAACCACTAGGGGCCGCCCTTTGCTCTTAAATGTAAGTCTGTTCTGTGCTTTCGCTTTGTTTATGAAAACACATTTGCTGCATCCGAAACCGTATACTTCCTTACTATACAGTATGCTAAAATCAGTATGCGAGCCGAGTAGTATGTCCGAATTCATAGAATTCGAAAATCAGTATGCGAGAAGTACCCGGATGACTTACTACTTCTGGCAAGATTCTGAAGTGCGCATCCCATGCACGCTGCGATATCCCATGATGCTCCGCGAGAGAATTCATGAATGGGAGTGAATCGTCGCAACTGACGCAGGTAGGTCACGTGACCATGACAAAATGGCGGATGCAGTACGTCTGAATTCCATTCATACTTCTTACATTCATACTGGATAGAACGTACTTTTCTAACAGCCGAGTAGTACGTTTAAATGCAGTACCTACTGAGTAGTAGGCGGTTTCGTACGCAGCCTTTGAAATAAATATAAAAACGGCAGGATTCCCTTTCCTTTTTATTACAGCTGACGCGCTCCATAGTGATAAATAGAGGCTGTTTCCCAAACAGATTCTGTACACGCAATTTGAAACAGAGCGAAAGTCTGGGCTTTGGGTGCGTGTTCAAAGGAATCCAAATTATGGTGGGCATATCCCTTATTTTCACATCCCAATGTTGACAGGTATGCAGTAATGCTTGACTTGTAATTTGTCATATATCAGATTTCTCAGCCTGATCTCATGAGGAAACGTAACTATTTTACGTTTTGTAAGTTTAGTGGCTAATTCGTATGAGTTCGTAGGAGTAAACTGAAAATGTAAGATTTTAAAAAGGAGGCGTGGCCCCATACCCCACCCCTAAACCCAACCGTCTTTGGGGGATGAGCAAATCGTACTGAATTGTATGAATGAGATCGTATGAATTCATATGAATCAGCCACAAAATCAAACATTTATGAAATGCTGTAAGACCGTGTTAGATTTCTATATAGAAAAATACAACGTTGCATCTGGCATCTCAAGATGTTACAGCTAATTTGACCTTTTTCATAAGGCTGAACATTTATTACCCTGACAAATATTCTGATCACTTTCTCTTTGTAAATTCAAGCATAACCTGGATTGTTCACAGTTCAGTCCAAACAAACAAACAAACAAACAAACAAACAAACAAACAAACAAACAAGCAAACAAACAAACAAGCAAACAAGCAAACAAGCAAACAAACAAAGCAAACAAGCAAACAATCAAACAAACAAACAAACAAACACAACTGCTGGTTTCATAACAATCAATTCTATGTTCAACTCTTTCTTAAATAACATGAGCAGTGTGCATTTCTCACCTGTCCAGCAGCTGGTTTCGGCATCAAAACACAAAGACAACATACCACATGGAAAACTAAAATAAGTGAATGGCTTTAAAATCAAAGCTTGGCAATGTGAAGTGGTTTGCTGCCCGCAGGATGTAATTGAAACCCTGAGGGAAAACAGAAACACATTCCTGTAACAATAAGTCATTCACAAATGAATGGATGCTGTTGGCTGGGGTTGACCACTGATAGACCACAACCATTACTGCATGAGAGAATTGCTTGACCACAGGCTTGATGGCTGCATCCTAATTTCCATACTATTAGCGTTAGCAGAGCGCTGGTGTATTTTTGTGGGCCAAAGCGGAAGCTAGCAAGACCCTGTTTTCTTGACAAAAACCCAAAGTGAATTTTCAATTGGCTTTTTGACTATGGCAGATGATAAGATCACTGTTGAATTAAAATAAATAAATGAACATCTTACATGAAGCATAAATTCAGTTGCCTAAAGTAAAAAGCTAAAGTTAGGCCATAAACAAACTACTTGCAGTTCTGTGTAGTACAATTTAGCCAATTGATAGTAACTAGCCTAAAAAAAGGCTTTAATATTCATTCATTCAATCATTTAATTTCTTTCGGCTTAGTCCCTTATTTATCAGGGGTCGCCACCGTGGAATGAACCGCCAATTATTTCAGCATATGTTTTACACAGGCGATGCCCTTCCATCTGCAACCCAGTACTGGGAAACACCCATACACTCTCACATTCTCACACACACAATCATACACTATGGCCAATTTAGTTCATTCAATTCATCTATAGCCCATGTCTTTGGACTGTGGGGTAAACCGGAGCATTTGGAAGAAACCCACGCCAACATAGGGAGAACATGCAGATTCCACACAGAAATGCCAACTGGAACAGCCGAGACTCAAACCAGCGACCTTCTTGCTGTGAGGTGACAGTGCTAACCGAAGAGCCACCGCCAGCTTCAATATAACAACAATAAATATATTAATACATTAAGCTTGTGTTAAGCACAAAAATATGTCTGGCTTAAACTAAACACTCATTTTAAAAGGCCACAGATTTTGGGATGATGAAACTCACTCTATTGCTATAAATTAGCATCCATCATTGGTCAGCCAAACTAAAAGTCCAGTCCCAAACTCACACTATTAGTTGAGCCAATGTTGCTGTGTCAACCTGAGAGCACCACAGTGTTTCAGTGAAAACAAGCTAGAAATAGATTTCTTAGGGCCAG
Source organism: Danio tinwini (assembly GCA_903798205.1). NCBI lineage: Eukaryota > Metazoa > Chordata > Actinopteri > Cypriniformes > Danionidae > Danio > Danio tinwini. The sequence continues at coordinate 27,013,442 of CAIGQZ010001492.1, read as the reverse complement.
GACACACCAAGCCAATAGTCAGCCATTAGGCTTCATCTGTCAGCATTGGTCCAGCTAGTTTTGTTAGTTTAAAGCTCATTGGCTACGATAGGACTATCCTAGTAAAATACAGGATATATAAACATATTAGGCAGACAATATTACAATAATATCAAAATAAAGCCCAAATTTTGCGTCAAATTTGTACATGGACATTTAATGATTTGATTTGAACACTGCCAAAAAAAAATAAGTTGATTAGATAGTGTGCACTAATGCAACCATCTGTGCCCAAGGATGATTTATATTCCTGTGTTGAGTGCACACTTATGGCCTGGCGCAGCCTTCGCGCAGTAGCTATGGCTGACGCTGACGTGCATCTTTCAAAAAATGTACCGCAAGCTCTGTGATTGGTTGGCTTGGTAGTGGTGACGAGTGTGGACCGTGCTGAGAGGCATGAGCCTGATGGAGCGAGTGTTTACCAGTGCTGCCAACTCAGCAACTTTGTTGCTGTATTTAGCGACTTTTCAGACCCCCTTAGCGACACATTTTCAAAAATGCAACATCTAGTGACTTTTTTTTTGGTGTTGCTGGAGATTTTTTATAGACTCAATTCCAAGAACACAGAGAACGGACTTGCGTTTTTGTGGAGACTGTTCTTGCCAGGTCACCTCGAAACAACGAATTTGGGAGACCACGAGAACACAGAACGCATCCTGTGAGAAATTAGATGCTGCGTTCTTCCTGATGGTCACATGACTTTTTACAATATATACTATGCATAAAGACCTTACAAATATATATAAGAACACATCCGGGAGCTCTCACACGTCCTCTGTTCTTGTGGTCTTAAGTTTTGGAACTGAACTTTGGCAGTTGATGATGACGTTACATCAAAACACGAGGACGCAAGATCACTGAAGAACGCATACTGAGAAACAGCCATAGACTCTCATGTGTCCATACTGTACCGTCCCTACTCTTCTCAATGAGCTGCAGGTGATGCAGCCGGCCCCTCCCCTGTCTCAGAGCACTCACAGGCGGCCCAGTCCTCATACAGCAGTCTCCACCTGCAGCCTGAAAGCCCTCTATCCACACCGACGGCAAATGATTGAGCACCGCGAGTGTGAGGTATTTCCCTTGTACAGCCAAACCGATCTGCTTCTCCTTTGTTTTAAATTTAACAAATTAGTTTGACCATTAATTATTTTCTTGTTCACAATCAGATATTGTAGGAACTTACATCTGTTTATTACATCTGAGAGATGACTGCAAATTCACTACACATCTACACTGATATACTGTATTTAAACAGCAATATATTTAGTAAAATTGACCCGCATGCATAAAGCGGTGGACGTGATGATGTCAGTGATATGCAAATTGGCGTATGATGTAATCTGGCAACTTTTAGGACAGAACTTACAGCCTTTTTATTGAAAATAGTTGGCAACACTGGTGTTTACAAGTGTTGAGTCCCGTGAAGGAGCTCCAGATGGAAACTTTTGCTTTGTGTTTACCTTATGATTAAAGTTGTTGCACGTTTGCCGGTTCCCGCCTATGAATGAGCGAGTTTGAGCCACTTGTACATTAATGTAGCATTCAGAAAAAACAAAACACCTGCGATGAAACTCGACACAGTGGAACATAACCTACTGCCAGCTAGCGTTGCACAAACAGCAAACAAAAGTATAAATGCACGACTACGCGCAAAGCATGCACCGTGAGTCACGCCGATCACTCGACGCAGAAGTATAAATCAGCCTTTAGCATACTCTGAAAGTCTGCATGCTCAAAATTGAGTAATTATGTCTTAAACTATAGCTTATAAGTATGTACTTATTTTAATTTATTGATTTGCATAGTGGTATGGAAACTAGAATGCGGTCAAGCTGCTCAGTGGACGATTCTATCATTACACTTAAGTAACTTAAGTAGCTCTTTTACCACATCGAGTCAACCAATCAGAGGAAGTCATTCCTCCGAAGAGGGGAGGATAAACCAGTTGCATATAGTTTGATGCACCATGGCGCAAGCTATCAAGGATCTAGCCTCGATTCTCCATGGAAGCCTGTTACAAATGAACTCTGGCAACAAATATAGCTCTACATAGAAATCATATAGTTAATATCATTCAATTTCACTTTTGTAAATAAATATGTATATGTCCACGTAACACTTGTTGATATCGACTTCATATTTTCTTTATGTGGTCCCAGACTCCAAAAGGTTTAAAAAAAAAAAAAAAAAGGGATGCTGTGGAGTTCCAACATCTGCTCAAGTTTTCTGAGTGTTTAAACCAGAGAGTCTGTGTCTTGCAGAGACAGTTAAATAGTTTTGGTTTGTTGTTGTTTGTTTAGCCCTGGGTGAAAAGACGAGATTTTCACAATTGCGGGACTCAGATTGCATTCCTTCACTTTTCGGCTCTCTCATCGCACTGATTATTCTGGAAGATCCAGATAGTGAGGACGTTCAGTGTCTATCATCAGAGCCGTTGACTTACCGAGCCCTGTCTGCCCGGCTCAGCTAATCCGAACGTGTACATGTAGATTTGCTGAGCCGGGACTCTGTTCGTCAGTGATAGTGACTTCTTCGTTCTTCACTGTCTGAATCATAGTCTCTTAACCCGATACCTTTCTGCAGCTTCATTAGAGACTCCCTCATCTGCAAACACACAAACACATCTTTAAGACCCTGCAGGAATTGCATCTGAAAGGTTTAATTCACACAAAAATCCTTTTGCTAATTTTAAGGGGTCAAATTATGTCCTTGTAAAAAGATGCCATGTAAATGTACAGATGTCAAGTTAAAAATACCACTCATTTATTACATCATGCTGTACATTTACTTTGGAAGTGGAATGCTGTTTTGCCGCTTTTACCAGCAGAGGGCAGTATAGCTCATGTCTCATGTCACGCCAGCAACAACAGACTAAATTGGTCGTGTTTACAAAAAAAAACTACATTAACAACAGCATAAAAGCCCTTTAGAGATACTTTGTAATGTAATTTTATTTTCATGCTCAATCAGCATTATTACACAGTAAGGAGCCGATCACACCAAACATGCTTTTCCATGCACATCGCTTTTAAGCAACCACTGAATTAGCTGCGTATTGTCAAAGTCCTTTTAAGGCAAGTCATTTCACTCAGCGCCCATCTTTGAAACACCTCTCGGGCATTCTGTTTGAATCAGGTAAATTCATCAAATTCTCTAAAATTGCTTGCCAAGCTTATGATTAAACTTCATATTAGGAATCATCTATAATATTAAACAATAACTGTCTCTTTAGCTTTATTTCTAAACGTTTGAATCACACAAAATCTGCATAAACTTGCTTCTGTTCCGAGCCTCTCCTCCGGAGAATCGTCAGTCTATCACGATCGATGATGGGCTCCTGTATTAGAAGGCGGGGCTTCATTCACCATATTGACCGTTTCACCTTTCCCCATTCAACACTACACGAGTGACATGTCTCGTGTATTCTATAGTTTTTGTTATTGTGCACGAGTGCTACTGTTGATATTGTTAGAATTGTAATGTTTAATAATATTGTGATATTCAAGTTTCCCAGTACTGGGTTGCGGCTGGATGAGCATCCGCTGCGTAAAAAGCATGCCAGAGTAGTTGACGGTTTATTCCGCTGTGGTAGCCCCTGATACATCAGGGACTAAGCTGAAGGAAAATGAATGAATAATACAGCTCCGGAAAACTTTAAACTGTATGTTTCCATCCAAAAATGCGAATTAACTTTATGAACAAAACTGGATAATCTCATAAAAGGCGTGCAAATAAAGCAGCGCTTCCATCCAACGAGTCAAAGCGAACAAAATCGTCACTTCCTGACTACCTGGTCCCAAATATGAACAGTAAAAATGAAATTTGCTGTGGTATGAGAAGCTGTGTCAATCTTTTCTTCATTTAATAAATGACTTGCACCTCAGAAGGCAATCCTGACATGCAGTGAACGCGAGGTGGAGTTTGAAGGTGTCAGACGTGAAGCACAGAGACGCTCTTGATTCTGGAGGTCATTAATAATATAATAACAGTAATACTGAAATGGTTAAGGTGTTTTAGAATGGCCAAAACAACATTTCAGATGTTTTACAGTGTGCTCAGCCAGCTTGTTTATCCATTCGCACACATTTTTATCATCACATGATCTCTTATAACAAAATCACATGACCTTTTTAATGCGCATACTGGAATTTTTCCAGTAAAAGTGTTTCCATCGTAGTTTATGCGCATCTTTTATTATATAAAATCGAATTTTATCGAATAAAAGATTTATCCTACTCAGTTATGTACATGTGTTTTTTTATGTGCATTTTCAAAATTTACGTGCATCATGACGTTTCCATTAACCGTTTTTTATGTGCATATCCAAAATGTGCAAAAAGTAGGTGGATGGAAACGTAACTAATGACCACTAGTCCAGGCCCAGATTGGCTAATCAGGAGGACTGGGAGTATTCCCAGTGGGCCGGTCCATTTTTTGGCCGTGAGGGCCGGTGTCTTTTTTATTATTTATTTATTTATTTATTTATTTATTTATTTATAAGTTTAAGTTTAGCTAGTTTTGTTGTTTGTAGTTAGAACTCATTGGCTACGATAGGACTATCTTGGTAAAATACAGGATATATAAACATATCAGGCAGGCAATATTACAATAATATTAAAATAAAGCCCAAATTTTGCATCAAAGTTGTACATGGACATTTATTGTCCAACACCAACACTGCTTTCAGCTTAATGTAGAACCTGCCTCTGCTTTTTATTTGACTGGAGAATGAGAATAATTTTTTTAAAGGGTCACGAAACACCGAAACACATTTTTTGAGCTGTTGACAGTCATATATGTGTCCCTCGCTGCTATAAACACCTAATAAAACACCTCATAAAAACCTTTAAAACACTCTACATTAAAATTTCAATAAAATAAAATGTAAATAATGTAACATGTTTTACAGTTGTCCTTGGTCTTACCTCATCTAATAACAGCACAGATGACTTGATTATTTCCCTCCATTTTTCCAGCTCGCTTTCATGGTAACGCTGCTGAGATTCCAAAAGCTGAGCCCATTCAATCTGTGATTGTGGAAGTTTACTGCAAAACGCACACACAACATTGTGAAAAACATTTCTTACATGATAATCATCATGATTTATTTTTCAAAGATTTCAAAGTTTCACAATCGTGACTCAAAAGAAAAATGAGAGTACTGTATGATCTAAAACTATAATCAGACTTTAGAAACTAGAGTTATTTTTCTTATCCCATTGACATTCTTGTACTATAAACTTCACTTTAGTTTATTGTAAAGTTTATTGTGTATTGTGTTTAGTTTAGTGTATTGTGTGTAAAACAAGAAACAATTGAAAATGAGAAAAAAATGATACTGTATTTAATACAGCTACTCAAATAAACTGATTGTGTTTGTCAAGGGTTTTACATTTCTACATTTTACAACAGATTCAATATGTAAGATTTTTATTCACTAAAATACACAAAAAACACTAGAAAAGGGTTATATATTTTGATGAATTTTGTACTTAGGTTATACCAAATGTTTCAAAGAATGTTAAACTTCTGAGAAATAATCTATTTTAATTAGCAAGATGGAGGCTGTTTCTCAATATGCGTTCTTCAGTGGTCTTGCATCCTCGTGTTTTCATGTAACGACATCATCAACTGCCAAAGTTCAGTTCCCAAACTCAAGGCCGCAAGAACGGAGGACGCGTATGTGTTCTTGGTATCGAGGATGCACCTATGCAGACTTTAGCACAAAACTCGCTCGAGAAGTCCCTGAAGTCATTGCGAATAAATAAAGGAGATGGGAAGTGAAGCATTTTATACAGATTTATTATTAAAGTTCAGAGATGTAACTTATTTTTCTCAGGAGTTTCCCTAAATGAGACAGTGAAAGTAAAATCTATAAAGGCATAAACACATTAAGGGAGTTTATTTGCTGAAATTTGTATTAAAATCTGTTGAATTTCTATTGTGCAAAGTATATTTGTAAGGTTTTTGTGCATGTTATATATATATATTGAAAGGGGGGGGGGGATAAATTGCTGTATGAATGCTGTAATGTTTAAATTATTTTCCCTTAAAAATGCGTAAAGGCCGTCTGACCATCCGAAAGAACGCAGCATCTCGTTTCTCACAGGACACGCTCTGTGTTCTCACAGTCTCCCGAGTTCGTTCTTTCAAGGTGACCTGGCAAGAACGATCTTCTCAAAAACGCAAGTCTGTTCTCTGCGTTCTTGGATTTGAGAAACAGCTGGAGTGTGTGTTGAGTGTTCATGCTAATGATGTCACACCAGGCACATGCAGAGGTGGGGACTTTGGGTGCTTGAGCCCCTGCCCTTTTTTCTCCTGGAGAGAAAGTGCCTTTTTTTCCTGGGGATAATAATTATTTTTTAAATTCTACTAATAATATAATATATGTATAAGTTAATGTGTTTTCAATTTAAGGACAGCTTTCCCTGTCAAACAATAAAAAAACTAAATTTTTAGGTATATCTTGGTTTTAGTCTAGCCGCTCCAAGAGAGCCTTGAATCGGCGATTTAGAAAAAAAAAAAACACATGCGAGGCGAATGCTCTAATGAAGACCCTATTAACATTATTCTGTCCTCAAAAGTAAGGTGTCAACAGTGAAGTAACGTCTATTAGCGCTTATACCAACTCCTGCATCCACACTGCACACGGACTGCATCCGGGCCTTAGCTTTAAAGTCTGGCCCATACACACACTGCAGACGGAGTGTGTGTAAAACATACATTACTAGCTGACCTCCGTTACGGCAGCACGAAATGATCGACAGAACCGCCGATGTAAATTCATCCATCATTCATCTATATTGTGTGGAGGTGAGTAACGGTTAACAAAAGACTACCTAAGCTCAAATTTAACGTCAGCTATTTATCCAAAAGTTCAAAGGCAAATAGGCAGTTTTGTCTTGCTAACATCCTCCTGATTAACAACCATGTAATAAGTTAGCTAAAGTTTAGCCAGGGCAATATCATAGGCATACAGGCTAATGTAACGGAGAAACGACAGCTGGATAGTGAAAATATTGCCCTCTCGTTTTTGATGTCATTTATTCAGAATATATCATGTTAATTGAAGCTCTAAAACATGTACATATTGTCACGTTTGTGGGTCTTTCTGTTTTTCTTGCATGTGTGTGTGTCTGTGTCTGGGAAGTGGGTGTGTCTTGTTTGGGTTCTTCACCGCGTGGTGTGTGTGTGTATGTATGTTTACATTCATCAGCTGGGTGGTCACGTGTTTTGTTGCTACTCTCTACGCACAGGTGTTTGTTATTAGTCAACAGCTGATGTGCGTTCCGCATGCTATATATGTTCAGTGTTTTGTAGTAAGCATTATCAGTTCGTTGTTTGTTCACTCCTGTGTCTGCCTCTGTTAGACTCTCTCGCTCACTTGGGTGGAGGCTCTCCGTCATAACCTGTTTCTGTTGGTTGCAAGTCTCTGTCTCTTTGATGTTGTTACTACTGCCTGCTCTGAAAACAGCTTTATCTGTGAGAGACTTCCCCTCATATATGTTTCTTATGAACTTTACCGTGGGTAAACTCAACGATTTCCTTGAGAGCGGCTCCTTAGCGCGACCTTCCCCTTCCCTCGATATCTGGTGAGATATCCTTGAGAGACTGCTATACGACGCTGGTTCACGGATGAACCTTCATCGCTGTTTAGCGTGTCGTATTCTGGTGTGAACATCCTTGCCCTACACTATATCTGGTGAGACCTATACCAGTTGTGACTTTTTAAATAAATCATCTTGTTTTCACTTGCATTTGGGTCTCCTGTGTTTATCATTGTGACACATATAGGCTAGCTATGGCAGTCAGTGGCTATCAGTGTGTCCTACATTCTTCAAATTATTTTATTATTTTGTTTAACAGAAAAAAAGACTCAAACAAAAATAATAGATTGAAAAGGGATAGTTCATCCAAAATTGTTATTTACTCACCCTCAAGTGGTTCCAAACACTAACGAATAATAGATAAAAAAATTACTTTAAAGAAAGCTATAAACTTGAAATCATTGGCTTCCAGAGTAGGAAAAACAAAGACACTGAAAGTCAATGGTTACAGGTTTCCTGCTTTCTTCAAAATATTGTTTTGTGCGTTCAACAGAAGGAAAAAGTCAAATAGATTTGCAACAAGTAAAAGGTGAGTAAATAGTGACAGAATTATTAGTTTTGAATGAACTATATCTTTAAGGGTGGGTATATGATAAATTTAGGGTGAAATCTCCTTTAATATACTGTATTTTATTTATTAAAGTACAATTAGTATTATTATTTAATAAAAAGTGCCCTTTTTCCACTTGAGCCCCTGCCCCTTAAAAGATCTCTGCACGTCCCTGTGTCACACACCCTCAATTTTCAGTTTTGTTTTTTTTTATTCAAGTTTTTTTATTGTTTTCTTCTGGTTCATGACAAGATAATACAAACACATATTACAAATGATCACTTGTGGCCTACTAAATGTAAAGCCATAATGTATACAGTGGTTACAAAAGTACAATATTATTAAAAGGAGAACCTGGTAAGTAATTTTAAATTGTATTACAAGACATCGTCACATAAGACCAAAAGTCTTCCCACACTGGGATACCTACAGGGACCTCCGCTTTGTCCTTGTTATGTAATTTGCAAAGTAGACGTTCATATGAAGCTGTTTTAGTCATTATATTGGCCCATTCTTTTAACTCTGGAATTTTGGGAGTTTTCCAGTGTTTTATGATGATTCTAGCTGTCACAGAGATCCCCACCATGATGACTGTGAACTCTCCTTTTGTAATATTTGGCATCTGTTCCCTATCTCCCAGTAAGCATAACCTTGGTATTAATGTTCCAAGCCATTTACTCAGAATATTTAGGATTTGGTGCCACAAAGGCTGAACTAGTGAACAGTCTTAAATACAATGAATAAATGTGCCTCTCTCTTTTTGACATTTCCAACAAACATTATTATTTGCCAAACCCATTCAACTGAGTCGGACAGGTGTGAAGTAAAACCTGTGTACAATTTTATACTGAGTAAATTGTCTTCTCGCTTCTCTTATGTATTTACCAGTGTTTGACAAAATACTTTTCCATTCCTCATCCCCTATTGCATTCTGGATGTCCTTTTTTCAGTTTTGTTTTTATAGAAAACAGTAAAGACGAACAGCAAATAAAAGTAATGTACTGTGCCTTTAATTCAATGATTTTCCACAGTGCGGCACACATTGGTGTCAGAGATCTAAAAGACATGCAGGAAAATCCTCGCATTTCCTTTTCATAAAGATAATCAACACATTCAAAGATCTACAGTAGTTACCTTTCATGAGACCTGAGACCCTGCCAGGAGGCCAAACTCTGAGCCGTGTATTCCAGCATCCATAACTTATAAAACAGCATCAAGTTCAAAAAGACCAGCAGCACCAGACTGAGGAACAGAAGAAGAAGATCATCTCAGATCATGAGCTCCTCTATATCAGCGGTATCAAATAGAGCAATGCAGATACAGATGAAAACATTCAATACCTTACACAAATCCTGCAGGATGCAATGAAAACAGGAGAGAGAAAAGACATGAAGCCAAAGAGCAACACACTGTAATGAATTCCTCCTGACCAACAGTAGCTATGTTTCCATCTAAACGTGCAAATTAGATTTATGCGCAAAACTGGAATACTGCATAAAATATTTGAGAATAAAGCAGCGTTTCTATATAATAAGACAAAGAGAACAAAATTAATTCACTTCCTGATAAACTGGTGACAATTATCAAAATGAAAAGTTTGAAAGAAGATTGCTGCGGTAAAAGAAGCCACTGTGGGCTTTTTTCCAATATAATAAATGACCTCAGAAGATGAAAACCAAATACAATGAACACAAGGTGGCTTTTGGAGGCGTGAGAAGCTTTTTAGGAGCATAGACACTCAAGAGTATACTACTACTACTACTGCTACTACTAATAATAAAAATATATAATAATAATAATAATAATTTTGCTAAGGGATTTTAGAAAGACCAAAACAGGGTATATGCAGGAATCCCAAAGATATTTTCAATACCTTTTTAAGACTTTTTAAAGACCTTCTCAGAATATTTTAAGACCTCATCGCCACTATAAGTTCTAATAAGTATCAAACCTTTTAACTTATTAAACAGTTGCTAATAAACAGTTGTACTTAAATAAATCAATGAAGCACAACCATGCAACAGAACTCAGAAGAAGCAAAGCTTGAAAGAATACAGTACATGGTTGTTTTCAGTGACAGGCTTCAGCCACTGTTTCAAGAGTTCACACTTAGCTGATGATTTAATATAAGCTTGTTTGGCATGCTGTCCCGGGAGAGAGCCCTGAGCTTAAGGGATCCTCGAGCCCAGGGCTCCCTCCCGTTCGTAGAGCGACAGGGGAGCTTAAGCATAGGTTAATCTCAAAACTCCCCGGTTGCGGTAGCTAAGGAAACACTTGAGGAGGAAGGGAGCTAGACAAGTGTATGAATTGATTAATCTGTTGTAAATTAAGTATATCTTTGCGAGTGGGAGAAAACCAGAGGACCCGGGGGAAACCCACGCTGATACGGGGAAAACATACAAACTGGCGACGACCAGCCTTCAAAAAAAGTTTTTAGGTCCCAGCAGGACATTATATGTAGATATATGTATATAAATCAGTGCTTAATTTGAGCAGGATCTTGCAACAATCTGTTCTGGGAAATGTCAGATATTCGAGTTTTGCGTTCCGGTCTGGTTGCGGTCTTTCTCTCAGACAAAAAAAATCAAAGTGATGTGTACGCGACGGGATAAAAGAAAAGTAAGGAACTCAGTGCCGCCTAATGTAGTTATTTGCAGTGACATATCGACACCTATCCATCGGCAATAAGAGTACCCGGTAACCTGGACATTTATACGGCCACACCGTTATTTGTGGATCATTTGCATCACGCTACTTGCACAGCAGATAACAGTAAATCTAATTATTATTATTATTATTATTATTAGGGACCGAGCACCGTAACGGAGCGTAGGCCCTATTGGAATTGCTCCGTTTCTTCTTCTTCTTCTTTAGTGGAATGAATCACAATTTTGAGGGGCTAAACATGCCTGAATACTCACTAAACTTTGCACACACCTCAGAAGTGGCAAAAATTTACGTTTATTATAGGTTTCAGACGTGGGCATGGCAAAATGACTCGACAGCGCCACCTATGCACTTGTGACGGACTAGCCCCTAAGCTACGAATCACGCACACGCACGAACATTGGCATACAAATCAAACATGCCAAACCATACAAAAAAGTCTCTTGGAGCAATATCTCAAACCCAACGGATATTTTCAACTTCCTGCGGCGAAAAAGTAGCGTTTTTGAAATTTCCAGGCGTTGTATTTGAACAAACTCCTCCTAGGGAAGGTAGTTTGGCTTTTAACTCAATCACACAATGTCCAATCTGCCTGAAACTTTACATGGTTGATAAAAGTCCTCTCCTGAAGACATCTACATGCCAATATTGAGACACAGTCATAGCGCCACCTGCTGGCAACAGGAAATTACTCATAACTCAGTCAAATAATGTCCGATCTGCCTGAAAATTTACATGGTTGATAAAAGTACTCTCCTGAAGACATCTACATGCCAATATTGAGACACAGTTATAGCGCCACCTGCTGGCAACAGGAAATCACTTATAACTCAGCCAAACAATGTTTGATCTGCCTGAAACTTCACGTTTGATAAAATTCCTCTCCTGAAGACATCTACATGCCAATATTGAGTCACAGTCATAGCGCCACCTGCTGACAAGAGGAAATTTGGCATAAATCAATGATTTTTCTCAGGTTTTTTTTATATATCGGCTTAAATTAATATTGTACGCTGTTCTCTGTCATCCTGAGGCCACCGGGCGGCGGTGAGCCCGGGGTGCAAGGTCCCTATCATCGCTGCTTGCAGCTTTAATTATTATTATTATTACTATTTATTACTGATTGATTTGTTTCCCTCTTCATTTTTATCATCTTATTTTGTGTTAAAATTTTCAATCTTTATTTTTATTTATTTTTTTACACAAAATAAAATGAAAAAAACTAAAACAAATTAGAAATCAATAATTAATAATATAATTAATTTATTGTGGAAAATCTGATGCGGCCCAGTCTTACCCAGACTCTGCCTCCAGCAGCCCCCAGGTAAATTGAGTTTGAGACCCCTGAATTAGAGCAATGTAGTGCGATGAATATGTGCCATTTGTAAATGTGCAAATATTAAATAGTGCAGTGATTATGGGGGGGTGTTATGAATACGCACACAGAGCTGATGATGAGCAGGAGTTTGGAAACGCTGTAGAGAGCCAGGCCTTCAGACGTGTGGTCTGGCATGTGTCTGGTCTGTGTGGATCCTGCAACAGCATGAACATAATAATCAGAGATCACAAAGAAACACTTTCTAGAATGCAAGTCACAAATTAAAACATCTGAAATTGTGCTCTGGATCTAATCCTAGGAGTTTCTGTAATTACAATAAACATCAATACAAGGGGCGATGCGGTGGCATAGTGGCTAGCGATGTCGCCTCACAGCAAGAATGTTCTCCATGTTTTCTCCATTCAGTTTCTCCCATAAGTCCAAGGACATGTGCTATAGGTGAATTGGGTATGCTAAAACTGACCATAGTGTATGTGTGTGAATGAGTAAAACATATGCTGGATTATTGTCGGTTCATTCCACTGTGATGACCTCAGATTAATAAAGGGACTAAGGCGAAAAGAAAATGAAAGCACAAGGAAAACATGAGGATTTCACACAAGTCACTGATTTACATACGAGTGCTGGGCGAATAATTAAAAATTTGATTCATGATTACTTGCATGATTTTTCTGTAACAGGTTGGCCACATTTGAATTGAAGCTCACTCATGTCCAAAAATCTACTTTAATACCTTTTCCTGTTCCGAAAAAAATGTTAAAAATAAATGATTTGTTATAGAATTAGGGGAATTAATATGTCAAACTAAATTTTGGCTAAGTTAACAAACTTAGATAGGATATGAATCTCAAATCAAGATAAGATTTGCTTCTGTAATACAAATTTGCAAAAAAAAATAATTATTTAATATATCGTTTCTTAAAGAGGACCTATTATCCCCTTTTTTACAACATGTAAAATAAGTCTCTGATGTCTTTAGAGTGTTTATGTGAAGTTTCAGCTCAAAATACCACACTTAGGCATGGGCCGGTATAAGATTCTGACGGTATGATAACCTTGGATAAAAATATCATGGTTTCACGTTATTACGGTATTGTGATTACTGCTCTAAAATATATTCTTTTTAAATGTCTGGGTAAAAAACTAAAACTTTTTTCCTCTTTGAAATTGAAATTTGATATTTTGGAACAGTAAACATGTCAGGCTAATAATAATTCAAATGAATCATTGATTCTGCTGTCTTTATTAGTTTCTAAAACACAAATTTCTTTACATCAACAAAATGACATCTTTGGATATTTTTTCTGTTAGAGGTACTGTTGTCTTAAAAAACAACAAAAAAGTAAATTAAAAAATATTACACATACCTTAGAAACGGTATAACAGAAAATTTTGACGGTTTTAAAACCTTGACTTTTGCAAACCACGGTATACCTTAAAAACGGTTATCGTCCTATGCCTAACCACACCAATATTGTTTTATAACTCTTTGAAACTGACCCTATTAGTCTTTGATCCTAATTGTGTCGTTTTGGTGACTGTCGCTTTAAATTCAAATGAGATGTGCACTTTTAAAAAGAGGGCGGAGCTACAAATGCCTGTGTGTCAGCATAGTGGCAGATTCAAAAACAGGAGAGATGGTCATTAGTGGGCGTGGCTTTGCCCCTCTGATGACACGTACAAAGGGAGAATGTCAATTAAAGTGTTTCTGCAGACTTTTTTTTATCAAGTGTGATTATAAAAAAGCATATTAATAAATGTTTACCATAAGAAGCTGGTTATATTTACACAATGTTGCCACACAACTGCGTTATAACCCCTTATAAAAGTAATTTTTGCATAATAGATCCCCTTTAAAGTAAGACCTAAGATAAGAAACTTCCCGTAATACACCCCCTGGATTATATATCTGTGTGTGTTTTTTCACTTTATGCATATTGTGACGGTGTCTGCCATCATACCTGCCACATGTTTGATGCGCTGGATGACGCTCTTCTCATCCTCAGGTGTGGTGACGGGGCTGAGGGCCTCGTCCATGTGCTGCGGCCTCATGTGCGTCAGGGGCCGCTTCCTTCGCCTCAGTGTAGCTGTGCGTAATGCTTTAGATTTGGGAGACTGTTCAGATAGCACCAGCTGTACCTTATTTAGCTCCAGCTCTACACACACACGCACACGCGCACACACACACACACACACACACACACACACACACACACACACACACAGAAATAGGCATACAAACTCTTTTTAATTCCTTTCAGAATTTTATTTTTAATTTTTATATTGTTATTGACTTTTATTATCTATTTTATACATGCATCTTTTATTATATACACTCTCAGAAATAAATGGTACAGTGTTGTATCAAAGAAGGTACAAACCCTTGTCACTGGGGCAGTATCTTTTTGTGGAACAGAATTGTACCTTAAGACAAAGCAACAAATGTGTACCATTTAAGGACATGATTTCTACCACGAGAAACCAAAATGTACCTTTGGTTTTTAAAGCCTGCAGATACAATATTGCAGATACAAATCTGATCCATGAAGGTACCACCACAGGGACAAGACACTTTGGACCTTAACAGTGTCAAATGTGTTCCTTCAAGAACTATTTAAAGGCATTTTGCTACTGTATATCCAAAATGTGTCAATTTATTTTTAGTAAGTATAACACATTAAATACATTTTTAAATGATTTTTTAAATATATTTTTTCTTTTTGTGTAAATGCCTCTTTTCCATTTACAATAAAGAATAAAAAGTACTTCAACATAAATGAAAAGATCTATTTTTTTCATTTCACAAAATTGTTACAGAAATACATTCTCCCATGTGCAATATAAACTTTTTTTTTCCAGTGTTCACGCAATAGCTTTGTAGTCAGGTAAAAGTTCATTTAATTTACTTAATTTAAAAAAAGAAATAGAGTTATGCAAAAGTATTATAACGAGATATGCACAATGTTTGATGAGCTTTACAATGATAAAATGTCTGCATGAACACTGCATATGCAGGACTTTTGCCAGCTCATGTGCTTTGTGGAAAGCAAACGCCAAAAGGTGAGGATATCAATAATGAGCATGTATTTATCAGAAAATGCTTACCAAATGTCTATTAAAAATGCTACAAATGGTTAGTTTACAATACCTATAGTTTTTGTTGTAATAGTTGTTTTGTATTATAGAACTTAATAATGAATGTAGATGAGTTTCTTTAAACATATGCTTTTAAATGATGATTCATGTTTTAATATGAAAAATATTCATAAAATCACTTTGCGTTTTCAGTAATATTTATTTTCATAGATATTGTAATAAAGGAGTTGTCAAACACTAAGTACCTTTTTATGAGAACAGTTGTGCACCTTCATTTCAATTGTAC
Source organism: Danio tinwini (assembly GCA_903798205.1). Classification (NCBI taxonomy): domain Eukaryota; kingdom Metazoa; phylum Chordata; class Actinopteri; order Cypriniformes; family Danionidae; genus Danio; species Danio tinwini. The sequence goes on along the minus strand of CAIGQZ010001492.1, from coordinate 26,997,858 downwards.
CATAAAAGGCACAGAACAGAATCATAAGAGGTCTTTTCTGTACCATATAAGGTACAACTTTTACAAAGGTAAAAAACTGTTCCATACATGCATCATTACAAATGATGCATGTATGATTCCAAGTAATAAATCTAATTAGGGTTAAGTCAGATTTTTGCATGATGATTATAAGATTTGACAAAACTTTTTCAGTTTGGACAAATTATTGCCTGTTTAGATATTTTTGTCATATTTGATCAATCGTTTTTATCATACATGTTTTGATGCATTTCTTGCATAATTGAAATAATCCTATATATATATATATTAGCCCCCCTTTGAATTTTTTTTTTTGTTTTTAAGTATTTCCCAAATGATGTTTAACAGAGCAAGGACATTTTCATAGTATGTCTGACTGATAACATTTTTTCTTCTGGAGAAAGTCTTATTTGTTTTATTTTGGCTAGAATAAAAGCAGTTTTAAATTTTTTAAAAGCAATTTTAGGGTCAAAATTATTAGCCCCTTTAAGCTAGATTTTTTCGATAAGTCTATAGAACAAACCATCATTATACAATAACTTGTCTAATTACCCTAACCTGCCTAGTTAACCTAATTAACCTAGTTAAGCCTTTAAATGTCACTTTAAGCTGTATAGAAATGTCTTGAAAAATATCTAGTCAAATATTATGTGCTGTCATCATGTCATCATGCTTAGAAATCTGTTGAAAAAATCTTCTCTTTGTTAAAAGGAAATTGGGGGAAAAATAAACAGGGAGACTAATAATTCAGGGGGGCTAATAATTCTGACTTCAACTGTATATATATATACAACAGTTCTGTCTTGTTCTCGAATCTGATTGGCTGATAGCCGTGCAATGTTCTGCATTATCACCACTCGAACAGCCTCTTCACCTGTTTTGTCATCACTTTAGACATTACGCTAGAGAATCATTCAAATACTAGCTCTAAAGAGACGTTTGTAAATTAGCAAGAAAGCAGTTCCTCTTACAAAAGGGTTTTTTAGACTCTGTGTTTCATTTTCTTTTTTATATGCATGATTATGCCGTCGAACTGTTGTATAAACACAACATGATATTTAAAGTGGTGTGATATGGCTGTATATCGTCACTGGTGGGACACTAAGGCACTCAGCCTGCAGCTTCGAGTCAATGCACACCTTTCACCAGTGTCGATATACAGTCATATTGCACTGCTACTCATGGGATATTGCTCATATATAAAGGCCTTATTATTACATATATAAAATGTATGAGATGTACCTGCTCTGCCAAAACTTACCTAAATACCTAAAATATTCATCCAGGCCACTCCAGAAGTTTCTCTCAATGAAGCCCTTGACTAATCCCCATGGCTGCTTCCTGTAGCGCAGTTCAGCTGAAACTCTTTAGGTTCATTTCAAAAAAAAAAAATGCATTTTCTTATTCGTATAGGCAATAAAATGTTTTTCATAAAATAAGTTTTAAAGAGGACCTATTATGCCGCTTTTTACAAGATGTGAAATAAGTCTCTGATGTCCCTTTAGTGTGTGTGTGTGTGTGTGTGAAGTTTTGCCTCCAAATACCCCACAAATAATGTTTTATAACTCTTTAAAGCTGCCCCTTTTGGGCTTTGATCCTAATTGTGCCGTTTTGGTGACTGCCACTTTAAATTCAAATGAGATTGTGCTCTTTTCAAAAGAGGGCGGAGCTACAAATGGCTGTGTGTCAGCATAGTGGCAGATTCAAAAACAAGACTAATATCCTATGCAAATGAGGGAGATATTGTCATTAATGGGCGGAGCTTTCCCCTTTCCCCTGACACATACAAAGGGAGAATGTCAATCAAAGTGTTTCTGCAGACTGTTTTTATCAAGTGTGATTATAAACAATAAATTTAATAAATGTTTACCCTTAGAAGCTGGTTATATTCACACACTGTTTCCTCACAACTGTGTTTAGAGCGCCATGAAACCCCCCTGTCTCAGCAGGGTGTTTTCACACCTCTAGTTTGGAAAAAGCCAGGAAAGTGGGCGTGTCCAGCACTGTTTAGGTGGGAGTGTCGAGGGAGGGAAAGAGGGAAGGATTTGCAAATAATGGAGTTTCCATTTGGGCACGCGCTGATTTTTCACAGAGGCGAGGTAAGCAGTGTTGCCAGATTGGGCGGTTTCCCGTCCAATTGGGCGGTTTTGAAAACAAACACACAGACACAGGGGAGAAAGACAGTGATTGTGTTGACATGGACATCAGTAATCAAATTATTTGCCAAATTATTAATTTATCAACTTTAACTGCAGTTTGGCACTTTCACTTTTTATTCAGGAACATTTCCTGCATGTCCCAAGTTACAAGCGAGAGAACCTGCTGGAGAGTGGAGTTTTGATGGAATGTTTGATACCGCACGTATGGGAAAAAAATCCTCTGCATTTCTTGAAAACTTATGCCCAATCCCAATTCTCCCCCTTAGTCCTTCCCCTTACCCCTACCCCTCGTTTTGCGCGTTCTCATCAAAGGGTAGTGGTGTGCCAATTCTCTTTAGCTTGAAGGCGTAGGGCTAAGGGCAAGGGGTATGCACCCCTTCGAACAAATATTTTTCAGGAGCACACTTGAAACGGAGGGGTAAGAAAATTTCCCAGAATACACCTGCTACAGCAAGTAAGGTGATCCACAAATTAGTATTTTTTGTCATTATTACGAATTTTTATGACAAACAAACATATGTTTTAATATATTCATAACTGCGTTCATGTTTTACCGTCATGCTTTTATAAAAAAAAAAAAAAACACACTAAATTTTGCGATCTATAATCCATAATCATAACTCCTGTACAGCAGTCCCACAACATTTTGACACTCCAATACCCTGTCAGAGCAGTCTAGTGGCTGAAAATGAGCTTTTTACAGTGTCTGTTATAATGCTAGTGTTGTTTTTAGAGTGTTTACATAGATGAATACGGCCACTGTGTAAATACACAGTACAGTTACGATCTTATTGCCACATTATATCATTATGATAACATAATATATGCCTTCAATGATTTCCTGAAGATAAACACCAAAAAATAACACAACTGGAATAACTACAGCAGTCGCGATCGTCTGATCTCCTATGAAGCAAGAGATCGCGATGACATATGATGATGTGTGCAGGTGCTGTAGTGCTGTCCCAATTCTTAGGGGTAAGTTTTGAAGCCCTTCCCCTTAACCATCGGTTGTAAGGGCCAAGGGGAAGGGGAAGGGGTACAAAAAATAGAATTGGGATTGGGCCTTAGATGCACTCGGTAGGTAGCGTCAGAAAGGCGTGTGTGTATAGACTATCCTGTCACAAAATGCGGCAAAAATTGTACACAACAGTAGTTTGATTGTAGTGTTTACTTGTTTACATTCAGAGAGCAGCGTTTACAGCGGATCTTTCAGTCTATAATATTGTGCTATAATATTGCAGTGATATTAACACTGTAAACTTAGTAACTAAATCATTTTGACTAAGGTATGTCTTTAAACACTGAAAGCGCACTGCTGACGATACAAACTAACTTTGCCATCTGAATAAACAAACAAAAGGAACTGATCACACACACTTACCAAATCTGTAGACACAAGACAATCGATACAACAAGGAGACGAGCGGCAAATACCGATTTCCTCATTTCCAGATGCGAAAAGCTCTCGGGTAAAAATTTTCCTTACAAACACATTTCTGTCGTGTGTCGTGTGCACTGTAGTCCACATGTGAGTCCAGCTGCGCTCTCATAGCGGGAAAATGAAAACAAAACCTTCATTGCAGCACATTGATAAACACAACACTGACCCATGTCTCCAAATTCTTGTTTTTTCACTTGTTTTGGCAACACAACGTGGCGTCTCGCTGTCATCTGAACATTGTAACAGGTAAAACAAAGGTCTTCAAAGCTATCATGCATATTAATGAAGTTTCACCGCATACACAATAGAGTGCGCTGATTGGTTTGAACCAAGTCTTTATCATGAATTAATGCTGCACACTCAGAGACGTCACGATGTACTCGCAGGTACAGACATCCACTCTCCACGCTGGACTACACGCAAGTATCTAATCGCCGTGACGCAGCTTTAAAAATTTGTTTCAAACCGTAAGAACAAATTTGCTCAAAATAACGCAAAAACAACCAATTCTCACTTTTTAGTGCAATATATGTGTCCTAATAGTGTTTATAGCAGCTTGGGACACATATATGACTCAAAAAATGTGTTTTGGTGTTTCGTGACCCTTTAAACACCCTATAAAAGGGATTTTTGCATTATAGGTCCCCTTTAATGATGTTTACTAGATTAAAAGAGAGTGCAGGCTTTACCTCAGGCGGCACTTGTTCCTGGCGACTCTAGTGAGCATGTAGCGGTTGAGCGTGTAAAAGTAGTCATGATACGGGACATCGTGAGCAATGACCTCAGCGTCGATGATGTAGCACTCGCTCACTTGACTGGCCTTGTGCAAAGTCTGGAATAAACCCCAAAGTAACTACAGCTTTTCATAGGATTGTGATAAAGATAAAAACTGCATTCAACACATGTCCTGTATGCTCTGTTAGCTTATGGATGTCTTCTGTTGAGCTCACCTGTGTCTCTGTCACTGTGGCCGTCTTTGGGGCCAGTGGGTTGGAGAGGGAGATGGTGTACATAATCTCTCTAGTCTGGTTACCAGTGTCCTCTTTCCTCCATGGGTGATACACCACATCTGCACAGACAGACAGACAGACAGAAGTGTGTTACATTCAATAATAGCTAAACTGACAGAGAGCTACAAATATGTATATAGATAGAATAATAGATAGAATGATAGAACGATTGATAGAACGATAGATAGATAGATAGATAGATAGATAGATAGATAGATAGATAGATAGATAGATAGATAGATAGATAGATAGATAGAT
>CAIGQZ010001492.1:26966045-26984289 GCA_903798205.1 Danio tinwini | reverse complement strand
AATAATAATAATAATAATAATAATAATAATAAACATTATTAATAATGATAAAAGTAATAATAAACAACAGGAACAAAAATAATCTTAAAAATGATAAATAATAATAACACCAATAATAATAATAATATAGAATATAATAACATCAATAATAATAATAATAATAATAATAATAATAAATAAATAAATATAAATAAATATATATATATGTTTATAACAGTTAGAGTAATAACAGTGATGCATTTTTTCCAACCTTGTCCAGCAGAGCATTTTGCCAGAGCCTGAACATCATCATGTACGTCCGATCTCTCGCCCCGAATGAGGTAAAAAAGTGCTGGGGAAGAATATGCCAATGTTTAGTGTGCAGGTTTGGCACTCTGCTAGTGATATGCACAATTCAAAGGCTTGTGTTTACCTTTTCATTGTCCGTGCACAGCTGGATTGCATTGGGAATGAGTCTAGCTGTCTTCTCCTTCGTCATGGAGCAAACATCTTTCAACCTCACCGTCAGCTGAAATGCACAAAAAGCAGACTGTAAATTGACAGAATGTCATTTTCCAGAGCTAAACTGACAAACTAAAACTTAATCTTTAAAAGAGGGTTGGAAATGAATGAGACTTTCGTGTGGAATCAGTCGTTTCACACTGCTTTGCAAAAATATGGCATGAGAGATTGATCTCATATCAGAGGTTGAATTGTACATCAACTCACCAGTGTTTCCCAGCGGAATATGTTGCTATAAAAACAGATCCAGTTTTCAGAGAGGTAGAGGCGACCCTGCAGGAGGATATCTCTCTGCAGGGCACAGGAGTAGTCTGTAAGGAAAGGTCAAAGGTTATTGCTGTTACGATACATCTGCCAGTTTCATACATCAGTTTTTCCCCAATTAAATACACAATAGACAATGACGTGTCTATTTTTAGTTTAAGCTTTTCTTTTTTTACATTTCCTCCTTGTAACCAGCAGATGTCTTCAGTGTTTCTAGTGCATCTGTCCCGTGAATCCAGCTTGTGTAATGTATTGTGTAATCGGCTTGTTAAGTATGACGTCACGTGAAGCAGTTTACAGATCCAATTGCTCCATCAAACTGTATGTGGCGGCTCAACAAATAGTGATAATAAATGTGTACAATGCGCTGTAATATGTTTGGAAAACATGATTGCAATAAACTGTACACTTACCGGCCACTTTATTAGGTACGCCTGACCAACTGCTCGTTAATGCAAATTTCTAATCAGCCAATTACATGGCAGCAACTCAATGCATTAAGGCATGTAGACACCGTCAAGACGATCTGCTGCAGTTCAAACTGAGCATCCGAATGGGGAAGAAAGGTGATTTAAAAGACTTTGAATGTTGGTTGTTGGTGCCAGACGGGCTGGTCTGAGTATTTCAGAAACTGCTTATCTATTGGGATTTTTTACGCACAACATCTCTAGGGTTCACAGAGAATGGCAGGATAACACGCCATGTCATAAAGAGCGAATCATCTCAGACTGCTTTCTTGAACATGGCAATGTGTTCACTGTACTCAAATGGCCTCCACAGTCACCAGTTCTCAATCCAATAGAGCACCTTTGGGATGTGGTGGAACGGGAGATTTGCATGATGGATGTGCAGCCAACAAATCTGCAGCAACTGCTCGAGGTTATCATGTCATTATGGAGCAAAATCTCTGAGGAATGTTTCCAGTACCTTGTTGAATCTATGCCATGAACGATTCAGGCAGTTCTGAAGGCAAAAGAGGATCCAATCCGGCTCTAGTAAGGTGTACCTAATAAAGTGGCCGGTGAGTGTATATAATCAGGCCTAATAGCAGATGGGTTAAAATATTGATATCTGTGATGCAACAAGATCCAGAGACTGTTGTGTACACCATGATTTTATATGTTAATGTTTATATATTAATGTGTTATGTGACTGAAAAAGGGTCATAAATGAATATAGTAGCAGCTTAGACCCGAAAACAGTATTCCATACATCACGACTTGGCAAGCAGATTAAACAGGGCTTTTAGCTATCACAGTCAGTGTAGTTGAATAAAAACAACACAAATTATTTTCCTCAAAATTTTCAAAGGAATCAACACAAAGATGTCGGACCTAGGACTGATACCTGAGGCACTTTTATACTTTAATTTACTAGCCTGGCTTTCATAGCTTCCATGTATATTTATCACAATTTCCCATGGTATAACCAGTTGTTTTCAAGATTAATTCATTATTTAATAATTATTCATAGTTATTATATTTAAATAATATTTAAAAAGAGTGCTTAACATCAAGCAGTGTGCTTCTCTACAATGCCATCTGTAGCTTTAAATCCCATACATTTCAATGGATTCTGACTGGCTGCCAGTGTTTAAATGTTTATTAGCTGAGAAAAAAATCATTCTGATCCCAATGATACTGTTCCTCCACATATTTATCATTATAACTGTGGTCTGATCGCTGCTGTTGTTTTACATTCAGAATGATTTTTCTAACAATGTCTTTATCATTATCTTTATCATCTTTACATTTATCTTGACATTCTTTATGTCTCTATTTATTACAGGATCGAATTGACTCAAAGTAATTTCAGATGTTTTGGCAATTGCGAATGGATTCTAGACAACTTATCATTAGCTTTTGGACTAAAACACATACATAATTTAGCATAACATTTGAGAAAATTATATTTATTAGAGTTGAAGTTTATCAAAATCGAATATATAGTAATACTCACCCACAATGAGGCGCTCTGTGTCGGGCAGCTGCTTAAAGAGCTTCCTGAAGTCTTCATTTCGCTGCTTGTATGTGGGGCTCAATACCTGAGAGAGAGAGAGAGAGAGAGAGAGAGAGAGAGAGAGCAGCCTGATGAACATACTGTACACACAGTCACACACACATATAAACAGACAGTCAAAACACAAGATACAGAAACCCCATATAGAGTTTTTCAACTATAAAATGGTCATTTGACAAATGTGTGTAATAATAATGTTTAATGCTGAAAAAAAATCAAATAAAATAAATAAATAAATAAATAAATTGCATCCAAAAAAATATATATATTTATATATATTAGTGGTGGGCCATTATCGGCGATTACATGCTGCGTTAAAAAGCCGTCTGACAAAATAGTGCCCTTCTGAATCAAATCAGCAGGATGCCCTTCTTGATCTTTCACATACTTGGAAGACACTTCTGACTACTCTTACATGGACATCTGTAATCGAGTTATTCCGCTTAATAGACAATAATATAATTAAGGTGTTTACATGAAATGCTTTCATGTAACAGTTTCCTGTAATTTTGGGTGACTTTAACTGCAGTTCTGCAGTTTCACATTCACTCATGAACAATTAATTTATGCCCCCATGACAAACTGGAGTATTAGACGCAAATAAGAAGTAAGGAAGGACTGGTAAGAGTGTTATGGAATTTAATAACGCACGCCAAATGGAAAGAAAAAAACTTCTGCATTTCGCAATGTGTGTGTGTATGTGTGTGTGTGGTCAGCCGTGTATGGATCTTTTCGGAAAACATGGCGAAAAGTCCTACATGGTGGTAATAGTTTGATTGCGGTGTTTCAATAATGCCACTAATATCTGCATACTCCATGTTTTAATTCAATTTCTGTTTAGTTCAGTTATGACTTTAATCGAATTAAGGTCATCAAAAATCGATGTTTGGAGCTTATGTAGGCCTACAGTTCAACATTGATGTTTAACTGAATAAACAGTTAGTAAACACAAGTACATCTTATTGAACATCATTTATTTTCATCATCAATTATCAGAGTAGAACAGTTTCCTAAGCAGTTTGTGATGCATTTTGGAAACAGGAGATGAGCCCCTGGTCTAATGCACCACCTGGCTTGAGAAACCTGTTCTCAAAGACTTACTTTAGTCATTATTTGGGTCGCACACATACTCTGAATGCCTTCGGCAGAATTCAAATGAGCCATTTTAATCTGAAATAATCTAGATTCATTCCAAGATTACAGTGAGAGTAATCTAGATTAAAAAAATGAATCTATATATATATTCCGCCACAGCAAAATAAACCACCAACTATTCCGGCATATGTTTTACTGCACGTTCATACCAAAAGCGGCGAGAGCATCAAAGTAGTCGGAAGTCATTCAAGAGTTCACACTTAGCTGATGATTGGTAATAAAGCGTGTTTGGCATGCTGTCCCGGGAGAGAGCCCTGAGCTCAGAATATCCTTGAGCCCGAGGCTCCCTCCCATTTGGAGGGCGAGAGGAGAATTTGATATGGATATATCTGACTAAGAGTTGCCTTAGAATGCTATTTTGATTAGTCAATTTACCTATAGTGCCTGTCTTTGAACGGTGGGAGGAAACCGGAGAACCCAGGGAAAACCCACGTGAACATGGGGAGGACATGCAAACTCCGCACATAATAGCCAACTGGCCCGGAGAGGAATGGACCAGCGACGTTCTTGCTGTGAGGCAACAGTGCTACCCACTGGCCGCCTTGCCACCCTATCAGAGAAGGGGAGGAGCAGGGGTGGAAGGAGGGATTCTTCAAACGAAGATGAGTGTTCATCTGATTGGCGCAATATGCAGAGTTAATGCGGTACCAGCTGTGTTCAATCATAAGCACGTGATCCTCTCGAAATTAGTTTATAAATAAACCACACTTCATTTTTAATGGGAGCAGGCGATAAGCGGCGAGGAGCAGCTCGGCGGGTCTTCGCCGGTGTGGGCATCGAGGAGAGTTGAAATCAAGTCAACTTTATGGTAATGAGCTATGACGCGGTTCAACGGCAACCAATCAGAATGTAGAACTCCACCGCTTGAGAGAAGTCCAGAGAGCACAGTCCTGTGAACTTCGGTTCCGATCCCAGTTGTTCGTAATGGTTTTAATATTACGGTCGCCAGATTTCCAATTATTTACAAGATTTTCTTACAGGAACATACATTAAAAAAGTTACTGGGGATTTACTGATGTGCATTAATGTTATTTTTTTTCTTTAAAAAAGCGGAAATCTCATGCGACAATACAAACCAGTGTTGCTGATTCAGAATATTTCAGACATATGAACACATTGAATAATTAAGTGGAGCAAAGCCACACCACATGCAACTTGATTTTCCAATTGTTAAGTGAATTTGATAAAAAAGTATGCAACATTTTTCCCGCTAGAAAGCATGTTTTATGGGGGAATGTAACTGACATGATATGCTGCAATGGCCCCTTTAAATACAAGATCAATGTAGCGAATTTTGACGCTCTAGCCACCGAAGCTGAAGGCAGACAGCATTGTCTCCAGGGCGGCCAGAGCGACCTTTGACGCTTTTGCCGCCTTCGGTGTGAACGCACAGTTACACAGTCAATGCCCTTCCAGCCGCAACCCAGTACTGGAAAATATGTTTACACATTATATATACATTTAAATATTTATGTAACATTTTCTTTTGTATAGTTTTGTTTCTATTTCTGTGTGTCACATAAACATAATAAATATATTTATAACACACACACAAATATTACCTAAAAAAAACACTTTTATTTTAGATGCAATTAATCACGATTAAGCTTTTCCCAGCACTAATAATATTATTTTATACTTAAATATTTGTATATAAAAAAAAATTAATAATAAACAATACTTTTTGTGTGCCTCTTGGTAAAGTTTGTCACCAAAACGTCCACATATGAAAGAAGCACTAGTCACCTAAAGTTAAAAACGTTTGTATTATATTTTGTTGGATTTTTTTTATTATGCGACAACCTCAAAATATCATTATTTTAAAAAACAGACACGTTTTACAAGTTCATTCATTCTTTTCCTTTAGTCCCTTTATTAATCTGGGGTCGCCACAGCGGAATGAACCGCCAACTTATCCAGCGTGTTTTTTACACAGCGGATGCTCTTCAAGCTGCAACCCATTACTGGGAAACACCCATACACTTACATTCACACTCATACACTGTGGACAATTTAGCCTACCCAATTCCCCTATAGTGCATGTCTTTGGAATTGTGGGGGAGAACATGCAAACTCCACACAGAAATGCCAACTGACCCAGCTGAGGCTCGAACCAGGCGAGAGCGCTACCCACTGCGCCACCATGCTGCCCACGTTTTAGAAGTTACCACTGTAATTTCTGATCATAAACAAAGCTATAAATATATAGAAATTAAGGACTTAGCTTCATGTAGTTCACTGACGTGGAACATCAATCTTTCTAAATTACCACGTTACAAAAGGCACCCTGGTTCACAAAACTGCGTATTTTCATTATTCTGACATCTGAACAATCTACACCAGGGGTGCGGTCAATCGCAAAGGTAGCATGGGTAGATCGCATGGCCTTAAAAAATAGACATCAGCCTGTCATCCATCCTCACTGAAATATGTCACTTGATTGACATACAGGGAAACACTCTGACCTTTTCTGATGCATGGGTAACCAACTATATCGACTATAGTTTTGCAGCACTTATCGAAGTTGGCGGGGTTAAGTCCAAATATCGTTCCACCACGACTGATGATCATTTGGTAGTGTGCTTGAGGCTGGCTATCAGCAGCTACTGTCCGGATTATGCTTCCCTGGCTGATTCCATTCAGTGCAAGTTATCAGAGTATAAGGTGATGGCAAAAATATGGTTGTAGGCTATTGCACAATATGGGTTCATAGAGTTAAGCAAGGTACAATAATATATATTGTACAAATACAGAATTGTCAACATGTTTTTAAATAAATATATGTTTTGCATTTTTATATTAGGTAGAGATAAAGGTTGGTATTAGGTTGGCGTTTCTGTGTGGAGTTTTGTGCTCCGGTTTCACCCACAGTCCAAAGACATGCAGTACTGGTGAATTGGGTAAGCTAAATTGTCCTTGGTGTGAATGAGTGTGTATGGATGTTTCCAAGACATGGGTTGCGACTGGAAGGGTATCCGCTGAATACATTTAGCTGAGGAGGTTCAACCTCCCAAAGGACCTGCTGAAACAGTTCTACACCTCCATCATTGAATCAGTCATCTGCACTTCAATAACTGTCTGGTTTAGCTCAGCTTCCAAATCCGACCTCTGAAGACTACGTCGAATAGTTCGGACTGCTGAGCGAATCATTGGTACAACCCTCCCTACTCTCCAAGAACTGTACTTATCCAGAGCGAGCAGAAGGGCTGCTAAAATCACTCTGGACCTCTCACACCCAGCACACTGCCTCTTTGAACTGTTACCTTCTGGTCGACGCTACAGAGCACTGCGCACCAGAACAGCCCGACACAGAAACAGTTTCTTCCCTCAGGCAATCCATCTCATGAACACTTGATGATGATAATAATTGTGGAACCAACATCACTACCTGCTATACACTTTTTTTTATGCACACATACACTTATTTAACAGCACACTTTACATGCCAATTTGCACATAACACCTGCACATATTATGTTGTATATAGTAATACACCTGTACATACACTTGTCAATTTGTATATTGCATTCACTACTTTTTAAAATATATTTATTATCTGTTTTTAGTTCTCTGTAATTCTGTTGCACTGTAGAAGCTCTGTCACGAAAACAAATTCCTCGTATGTGTGAACATACCTGGCAATAAAGCTCTTTCTGATTCTGATTCTGAAAAACATGTGCTGAATAAGTTGGCAGTTCATTCCTCTGTGGCGACCCCAAATTAATAAAGGGACTAAGCCGAAAAGAAAATGAATGAATATTAGGTAGATCATTTTGACTTGGTCATTTTATAAGTAGCTTGCATGCTGAAAAAGTGTGTGCACCCCTGATCTACACCATGATACACAGCTGAATGCAATAAACAGCACACACTTTATTTTTAAAAATGCCATCTATTATAAGCAAAATATCCTTGATTCTATAATACTTTAATTTAGCTCCATACAAATAAAAATCCAATCCAACTAAATCAATCCAATCAACTAAAGAGCAATTAGTCAAGAATCTCGAGAAGCTCATGATCTAATATAACCAAACCAAAACTAAATGAGGGTGACGCCCCCCTTTTGCTCTGCTCTCTGATTGGTTGCTTACTGCAGGAACTCTCTCGGAATCCCAGTCCCAATCTGTCCAATCACACAAGGCCATTTCACACTCTTGAACTGCCTCCCAATCATACAGCCAATCAGACTCAGCGTCGAAGCTGAGGACTTCCATCTCTCCTGTCCGTTTGTGGAGAAATTCACACTTATTGTGTTAGCTCCTGACGGTGGTGCTGTCCTTCCCAGCGCCAGCACAGCTTCATCAGGCCACGCTCAGAAACGACCTGGAGTAACCTCTGCAGCAGTGTTCTGGCATTCCCCGTTTAACTGAGTATCAGCAGCTAAACAACAGGCAAACAGTCCTCCAAACAAGAAGAAGAACTTCTCCCACACATCGCATCAGGAAATGAACCAAATTTGAACAAGATATAAAGGACAAAGGACTAAAAAGTTGTCAATCCAGTAGAATTGGTCACTGTTTTGGGTTTTTAATGCAGATTGGAGAGTTTCCTTGCAGCTCTTCTTGTTTTAGCATTCGAAATGCCACAATCCAGCCAATAACACTTAAGGAGCGTTGCACCTCCACTTTTTCAAACAGATCAGGAGGCTTTTCAAATACAGTAATCTGAAACTGCAAATCCAAAATGTCTGGTTAAAAAAAAGATAAAACCGTCCCAGAAAAAAATTCAGAAGCAATTTTTAATAAATCCCAAAACAGAAAAGTTTTAATCTCTCAAGGAACAAATTTTTCACTTCAGCCCCCCCCCCCCCAAAAAAAGATTCTTCAGCATGTATAAACATAGTAAAAATCCCATGCATTTATATCCTTGCAAGCCTACGAAGAGATCATCAACTGAGAGTGACTTCTGGCTAAATAATCCCACAGAGGATGCAAAGTTTCTCGCATTTAATCTCACATAGAGAGCATCTTAAGCTTTACTACGGCAGGAAAGAGTTCTCACTGAGACCTTCTACAAAACAACCCTGCCAAGAGGAGTGGGAGGGGTCTCGGAGAATGTTTGCATGTGAGAAAGGAGAAGGGGGGTGGAGCCAACAAAAGCTAGCTGACCAATAAAATGCAAAGCAGAGGAGAGAGGAGGAGCTGTGCCAGATGTAGTGAGCTCGTTCCTTGAGGCTGTACATTTTTCTCACTCATGATCCAACAGCAAGATTTATAAGCTTCTCCTAGGACTGTCATAGTGAGCACCCCCATTCCATGTCTAACATTCAATGGTTTCTCAGAAATGTTGCAAAACTTTTTTAATTGCCCTCTGCTTTGAGATCATCGACAAATGTTTTCATTTTATTGTGAAACCCCTAAAAAAGTAGCTTTTCTTGGGTTTCCTGAGGTGGGAGAACGAGATCAAAACAGTGTGAGGTGGAGGAAAGCAGAGGATAGAGAGATAAAACAAGTTTTGAGAGAGAATCACAGAGGCCCCCATTGTGCTCCAGTCATTTTATGGTGTTAGTGTTGAGGCAGAGCCAAGGACAACGCCTCGGTCTTCCTCCTCTCCCCCGTTCCTCGCACTCACACGGGGTGAACGAACTCTAGTGAACTTCCTGCACTGGAGGAAGGGGGGCATTTTGAGGGGATGCCAAATGGGTGAATCATCTCTCTCTTTCTCCAGCCTTTCTACCAATCCACTCTCAAGAAAAGAAAAGGTGGTACACATTAAACAGCACTCACTCACATTTCAAAATGTCATCTATTCTGAGCATATTACTATACTTTATGATTTTTATTAGACACTAAATTACTGTGTCTTAAAATAATTACACTTGCATATTTTAGTCATTAATTCATTCATTTTTTTCTTCGGCTTAGTTTCTTATTTACCAGGGGTCACCACATCGTAATGCACCGCCGACTATTCCAGCATACCTGTATGTTTTACGCAGCAGATGCCCTTCCAGCCGCAATCCAGTACTAGGAAACATCCATACACTCTCACATTCACACAGACAATCATACACCACAGCCAATTTTGTTCACTCAATTCACTTATACCGCATGTGTTTGGACTAGGAGGGAAACTGGATCACCCGGAGGAAACCCATGCCAACACTGGGAGAACATGCAAACTTCACACAGAAATGCCAACTGGCCGGGACTCAGACCAGTGACCTTCTTGCTGTGAGGCCACCATGCCACACTGCGTATTTTATTTGAAGCCTTTTTGGTTTTGGTGGTACAATTATATGATTTGTACATAGACCTTTTTCACATTTCCGGGTTTCTCAGTAGCGGAAGGCATCATGGTTGGGTAAACTTAGAGCGCAGTTAATGGGAGAGTACAACAAATAATACAAAAAAATTATATTTACTGAAATAATAATAGAAAAACTCCACAATAGTGTGATACTCATAACGGCAGCCAGAGAAGAGAATAATGTCAAATTTACCCTCAGGCTCAGCCCCATAAATGCTGCATTAAACCACCTCGCATAAGCCGTAATTCGTTTTTTTGTAATTTGTCGCAAAGTTGATATAATACACTCATAAATGCATATAAATGTTCATATTTTTTTTATATCAAAATATTAAAAACTTTTAAGGATTAAGATTATGATGACCGTTAAACACATCATAAGAGGCTTGTGAAAAGGGTCCATTTACAATGGTTGCATTTTGTATTGCCCAGAGTAAAGCATGGGGCTGGATTAGCGATGGCTTGGGCTGCAATATCATGGCATTCCCTTCTAGTGGTACACGGAGTAATCGCTGAATAATTAAAGTAAAAAAAAAATTAACACACTTTTAACCCTTTGATGCATACGATAACACCAAATTAATGTGAATTGATTTTAATAGGCTAAACCTTTTATTTTATTTTCAATTTTCTAATGTTTGTTATGTATTCTATCATTTAAAGCTAATCTACTCCCCATATTTGTAACAGTTGTTGGGGGTCTATCCCGTATTTTTATATCTCAATGTTGACAGCTATGGTTTAATCACTTGCTTTTCTGACACACAGTCTACTCTAATGTGCAGTAAACAGATCTAATTTCTAATTTAAATATGCAAATCCAAATAATATATTTAAAATACAAGTTAATGTTTAGATTTTTAAGATATACAAATAAGTCATATATATATATACAACATATATTTCAAAATTGATCAAAAAGAGTTTATATATGAATATGATGGCATATAGCCTATATTTATGAGATCCAAGAAACATTTCCAGGTTTTGATGAATATGCTATGATATGTTAATCCTTTACATTTAAGTACAGCAGTTTTCTTTTGACTTTTTAAGAACAGTGCCATTTTTAAATAACTTTCAAATGCACATTTTAATTTAAACATTACATTTTTTTTACCTGTAGGCATAGTGCAGTGTTAATGTTCAAACTATTTATAATGTTTGAAGTGGCAATAAGAAATTTTCCTAATAATAGAAATTATCTTCCTCGTTTTTGAACTGTGCAGAGCTGTAGCTGCTTAATTAGGCCTGCTACACTACTGTATTTTAATACTGGTCATTATGGTGGTACTTGGAGAGACAATTTTTTTCTGAGGTGGTACTTGGTGAAAAAAGTTTGAGAACCACTGGCCTAGACCCAATACTTTTACTAGATGGGCGCATCACTGCTAAGGACTACCAAACCATTCTAGAGGATCATGTACACCCAATGGGTCAAACATTGTATCCTGAAGCAGGTGCCATGTAAACACAAAGTTTGATGAACATAAAATTGAAGTTGAACATCTCCCATGGCTCAACTTGAACATCCCTCAAGAAAAGAAAAAATTAATTTGGAGGCCAGTGTTGAAGCAGAACCGCTGTTCAGCTTGGTAGATCCTTAATAGAACCGTCTAATTTAAACAAGGTAATATTAGGGTCGAGGCACACCAATCTGACAGCAAAAAAAACAACACCAAAAAAACCCAACTGTGTTGTCACCTTGCACTGGATTGAGTCTGGACCAAAAAACTGCACGTGAACACATTCTTGTCTCTTATTCCGCACAAGGGAAACAAAGACAAAGAGTAAACAAAGCAGCGTTTAGTAGCATTATCACAGTAATTGTTGATCACTATGGAGGGATTCACTCCTGCAAATATGTCTGATAATCTAATAATTCATATCGCAAATATTTGAGAAATGTAGCATAATTAAAGCTGAACTCTTTGTGTTCCTTCTTGGCTTGAATTATTTACTTGCTGTAATAAACACCAAACCAACTAGACAGACCGATGGACCAATGAAGCCCAACGGGTAAACCGTTGGCTTTGTTGTGTCCTGGCACTTAAAGGGATAGTTCACAAAAAAATTACAATTCTGAAATCATTTACTCACCCTTAACTTGTTCAAAACCTATTTGAGGTTTTTCCTTCTGTTGAACACAAGAGAAAATAATTTGAAAGATGGCACCATTGACTTCCATAGTATTTATTTTTTCTACATTGGAAGTGGATGGTGCCAGCCACCAGCATTTTACAAAACATGTTCTTTTGTGTTCAACAGAAAAAAGAAACTCATAAATGTTTAAAGGGAGAATAAATTATGAGGTCATTGTCATTTTGGGGTGAACTTTCCTTTTAATTAAACTATATATTTTAATTTTATAAATCATACTAGTTTGGTACTATGTCAGATTGAAACGGTTTGATCAGTATCACCAGCATAGGTTCTGTTGGTATATATGAGACATAATTGAAATGCATTTGATTTGAAATATCAATACTAACCTAATCTTTCAAAGCTAGTCAATAATTTTGGCAAACTATTATAGTACTACGTCAGGTTGCTACTTAAACTTCAAAATGGCACAAATTCAGAAAATCTTAATAATACATAAAAATACAATAAGTTACATAATAAAAGTTACTAAAATCAGTACAAATTGTGATAAAAAACGATTAGTTTTACATTGTAGTACTGTAGCTCAGTGATGCTCACATATAAGTATTACAGTCTACATACAGTGTACATACAGTGTAATATGAAAATTTTAATTTAGTGGATTCCGATTAATATGCATTATATATACAAATATATAACAGCCTCTTCACCCTTCTGTATTACTCCGCCCACATAGAGTGACAGCAGATCAATAAACACTACAGTTTGACAAATATTGCAGCTGTTGGACAACATAATGTACTTTTGAGGCTTTTTTAGGTGAGAATGTAGTTGTTTAGATTGCAACTATGCAGTTTATTTATAAGGAAATGATAATAATTTTAAGAAAAGCTAGTTCATGCTTTTATGACTTCTAGGCTGGATTACTGTAATGCTCTGTTTGCTGGTTGCCCAGCATCCTCTATTAACAAACTTCAGCTAGTACAAAATGCAGCTGCCAGAGTTCTTACCAGGTCTAGAAAATATGATCATATCACCCCAATTTTATCGTCCTTACACTGGCTGCCTGTTAAGTTTCGTATTGAATATAAAATATTGCTTCTTACCTATTAAGCCTTAAATAATCTAGCTCCTGTTTATCTAACCAACCTCCTGTCCCACTACAATCCAACCCGCTCTTTAAGATCTCACAACTCAGGGCTTCTGGTAGTACCTAGAATAGCAAAGTCTAATAAAGGAGGTCGAGCCTTCTCATTTATGGCTCCAAAACTCTGAAATAGCCTTCCTGATAATGTTCGAGGCTCAGACACACCTTCACAGGTCAAAACTAGATTAAAGACCTATCTTTTTAGTAAAGCATACACTCAGTGCATCCCATAGCGGTATGATGCATGAATGTGCTCCACGCATCTCATTTATTTACACTATGAACAGCAGCTACGCTAACTATTCTCTTTATTCTCTATTTCCACCTGGGGATACTCATCCCTGTGACTTCCAGGGACAGCCGAGTCTTTGCAGACGTCCAGTGTTCTCCAGCTCCTGGCGCAAAAGACGTTTGGCCATAGAAGAAATGGTCGTGCCCAACTGAGCCTGGTTTCTCTCGAGGTTTTTATCCTTCACTTACGCCAATTTGTAAAGTTTTTTTTTCTCGCCGCTGTCGCCACTGGCTTGCATGGTTCGGGACTTGTGGAGCTGCGCATTGATGGATTACTCTTCAGTGTTTGGACTCTCAGCAGTGAATATTAAACCACACTGAACTGAACTGAACTGAACTAAACTGAACTGAACTTAAACTCTGAAAATTGAACTTACACTTTCAATTCACTATAATCTTCTATGTAAAGCTGCTTTGACACAATCCACATTGTAAAAGCGCTACACAAATAAAGATGAATTGAATTGAAAAGGATAGTGCTTATTTAAAAATATTTATAATTTTGGAGAGACAGCGCATCGGCATCCATTAGCCATCCATCCATGTCATTGAGCAGAGCAAAGACGGTTGGTGTTGTCCATCCACAAGATGGTGACAGACACCGCATAATAAGCCCTTAGAGGAGAAAAACTTTTAAGCCCAATTTTAAAATACAGCTGATCAAATCATTATTAAACAGGTAAATGACTTTCTAAGTCGATCTCTCTCTTGTATGTTGTAGTGCTGTATTATACCATAGTAATAGTAGTGTATTGAGTGTGAGATGAGACTCACATATCAGGAATGTATGCATTTTGTGTTGGCCACTCAGTTACTTTTTGGTTGGCCATCTGTTTGTTTCTAAAGAGTCTTCTGTTTTCATTACTGCAGCCTAGTTAAGTAAAAAAGAAAGAAAGAAGAAATGCCCGCATGTGTTTAGCGTTATTCCTTATCACAAACACAACAGTAATCTGGTAGTGTTTGCGTTGTTTTGGCTTTTTCAGGGATAATTATTGTGATAATACAACTGAGAAATACTGGGAATGATGGAATAAATGACAGAAAAAAGTAGTTCCTCATACAAAAGGATTTTTAGAGTCTTCGTGTTTGATTTTCTTTTTTATATACATGATTATGCCGTCAAATGTTAACGCATTATCAAACTCATAGCAGTGTGATATGGCTGTATATCGTCACTGGTGGGACACTAAGGCTCTCCAATGCACGCCTCCCACCAGTGCTGATATACAGCCATATTGCACTGCTACGAGTGTGATATTGCTCATATATACAATGCATAAAATCCTGGAGGGACTGATTAAGGTGTCGATGAAGATGCTCAACCTTCTCTGTGGCCACACATGGATGTGATTATTTACAGTCTTGTCTTGTGGTATTTACAGTCCTCCTTTACTGCTTGAGAGTATATTTAGATCTGAGCACATGAGCCTGCAGTCGTCTGCCCACCCAGGAAAAACAAAACTGAGAAAGTCTGATGCTTTCTGATAAGCTTACACTTGGAAAGAGTCCCGGGATCATTGTTTCCTGCTGATTTTTATAAACAGGGACCATTATCTGCACACAGATGCTGGTTTTCACTTCAAACATCCTGTTTTTCTTTGTTAATGAAGACATGCAGAAGCGTCATGCCAAAGTACATGTACAAAGATGTACAAAGACTGTTCACTTGCATTACTATGAATGGGGAAAAGTGCAATGCTCTTTATGGCCAGCACAGCAAAGGATGTCCCGCCTTTCTGGTGAATATAACCCATCATCAGCTTTTATAGCCATTAAGTATTGTGGGGAGGGGTCTGTACAGATTAGCTAGTTTGTTATGGCAAACGGTCGTTTGGTTACCATTAAAACAACCGTAAAGAGTATTAGTGTCATGCCAATCGTTGCGCAGTAACACAGTAGCTAGAGCAAACTTGAAAGTACATGTTTTCAATGTAATTAGAGCTTAAGCAACAACAGTAATAATGATTTAAAAAAATTGTATTTAATTTTGAGTTCAGTGAGATTTTGGGATTTCCCCATTCATTTAGATACGGTTTTGTTCTTGGATGAATTGCCCAGGGGTGTTGCAAATATATATGGCTGCTGAGTGAACAGACTTTCCTGGAAAGGGGCATGGCCATTCAATGAATATTCAGACAGCTCTCATATAAGCCTATACCATTCCAGAACCAAGTGGATTTTAAATGCAGCTTCTAAAATTGTATTCATCTTTGATTTTTTATTTATTAATTTATTTATTTAGTTATTTATTTATTTATTTAGACAGTAAAAAAAACTGTCATCCAAACCATCCATTCACATATTTCAATTTGATCAGTTTGATGAAGTTTATACATTATGAGTTCAATTGCAATAATTTTACTATAATTTGAGTTCATATATTACTAAAAACTAATTTTGCATGAGTTGGTAATACTTTAGTTCAATTACCAATTCTTAATATTAACTAGTTTTGGCTAATTACCTGCCGACTACTATTTTTGTTTTGTTTATTTAGTATTTATAAAGTACATATTCTACATTCCTAATCCTACCCAATGTCTAAACCCAACTACTACCTTAAAATCTATTAATAAACAGCAAATTAGAAGTTTACCAAGCCAAAAATCATAGTTAATGGTTTGTTAGTAGCAAAAACTGTAGATTAAAAGTGTGATCCATTAGTTTTTTTTCTTCCAGTGAAGCAATGGAACTACTCCGTTAAAATAGTTGGGTTAAAAATACCCCAACATATAACCCAACTTTAGGTTATTATAGTAGCTTTCCAACTATGGGTTATTTTAACCCAATGAATTGGGTTATTTTTGATTAAATGTACTTTTTTTCCATTCTGGTATTACTATTGCTATTCTTAGTACTACTAACAATTTTATATTATGGCTGTTTAAATAAATAACATGCAGTTTTCAAAAATATTGAAAATGCTTTATTTTTAAATAACATTTTAAGTTCCAGACACTTAAGGGTTTTTATCCGTTTAATATAGATTGGCTATGAAGCGCGCATTTGTATTAATAACTAAGAGTGCAGGTGAAACGGATATAAAAAACACGACACAGAGAGGTAAATAAAAAAATATATATATATTATTGCGTTTAAGCTTAAGTGAAGTTTCATAAACTAATTTCGAGAGGAGCATGTGATATGATTGAGCACGATTGGCTGCTCATCTGTAATCATTAATAATCCAATCAGATTGATCCAAGCTTACAATAAATGGACCAATTTTTCCCTACTGCTCTATCTTCATTTTGGAAGAATCCCCTCTTCCACCCCATCTCCTCCTTTTTCTCCGTTTTCTATGGCGAGCTCTCGAGACCTACCTGATCTCGGATCCCCTTATATACTTATTGACCGGGCGGGAGCCTTAGGCTCAATTATCTCCGAGCTCAAGGTTCTCTCCTGGGACAGCATGCCAAACCTGCTATAAACGCCAAGAATATCAAAGTAGGAACTCTTGACATAAACTTTAGAATGCAAAAACAACATTACATATGCATATCAATGCCTCATTCACACTAGCAGCGACTTTGTAGCTGCCTGTTGCTCTGGGTGGTGACCTGCTGCAAATGGCGAGCTGAGAGAGGATCACGTGAGCTCTACTGGTGATACAATACAATAGGAGTATTGGCTGTTGCTCAAGAAAGTCGCTCTTCATTTGCATAAAGTTGAAGGGTTCTCAACTTTGTCGCGACGCTCGACATGCCCACCTGGTCACCAACGGTTGCTGTCGCTCGCGTAGAAGGAGGTCGCCGGAAGTCGCTCACTCTCTGTTAAAATGAATGGTCGCTTGTTGCTTTGCCGCTGCGATACAGCTGTTCTGTGTCAGTTAAATCAGTTGACTGTTGAAATTCAACATTTTTAATCCAACTGGTTGAGTTATTAAATAAATAACCCAATAAAGGTTAAAAATAACCCAACAAAGTACCAAATAATTAACCCAGCTGGTTGAGTTATTAATACATAACCCAGTAAAGGTTAAAAATAACCCAACAAAACACCAAATATTTTTAACTCAACCATTGGGTTAAATAAACAACTCAACCTTTTTTAGAGTGTACATAATAATAAATTGAGTTAAAGGTCAATATGAAATAATGACATACAGTTATCAGAATTTGCATGTAACTTTCATAAATTATACTCTGAAAGAAGGTAAAATACTGTCCACTGCATAAAAACATAGCTCTGCTTATATGCAAGGGTGAACAAGCCCACAATTGAGATCTTTTAATTGTTCTGAATTAAATGTGGAATCTTTGTTGATACTGTGAGCATCCTGCTTCTCAGTTATGGGTTTCAGAAAGCCTATATTTCAATATGAACTTAAGCTTTCTCATACAATTTGACCAAAATTAAATTATCTGAGCTAAATAGAGATTTTAGATGCAGTTCGAGCAGCAAAGCAGCCAGATCCACGATTGAAACAAAAGCACAGCTTATTTGAAAGAGAGAAAGAGAAAGAGAGAGAGAGAGAGAGAGAGAGAGAGAGAGAGAGAGAGAGAGAGA
>CAIGQZ010001492.1:26943060-26958060 GCA_903798205.1 Danio tinwini | reverse complement strand
ATCAGTGTTGGGAAAGTTACTTCACAAAAAGTTATTAATTGCATAATTCACTTTTTATTGAAAGTACTTTTCTAATTACTTTGTCTGAAAAGTAATCGGATTACTCGATAAGTATTCAATGCTATTTAAAATCCACACACACACAGAGTAGAGCTTTAATCGGGCCATAAAAGTTAGGCCCGATAGGGCCCGAGCCCGACAGAAATCGGCCAGAGCCCGAAAGGTACATTTTGATTGACAGATTTATAAAGCCAGAACCCATTTATAACCCAACATTATTCAAATGTGCAAACGCACACAGCTCTTTTGTCTTTTTTCAAGAATAAGTCATTTATATGTTTTAACATAATTTATTTGTAACAAATGTAGGCTATAGGCCACTTGGAAGTTCGAACAAAGAAATAAATTCCTCTGTAACATTGTAACATCTCAGCACTCTAAATAGGCCCAGGTACATAGACTTAGCCTTTAAATTGGCCAACACACCAATAAAATAAGTCTGTCTTAACAATTAAATTAAAATAAATTAGAAATGATGACGGGTATTTGGCAATAACGAAATTAAGATTAAGGCTCTGCGGGATTTGTTTCGCCACTTCTCTTCACAAAATGGCCTTAAGGTGACGGTGAAGCTGAATATTAAAAGAAAAGCTAACATTAGCCTGCATACTCTGTCTACATTATGATTTTATAGTTTAATTAATATTTATTTATAATTTAAAAACCCTTTACTCACCAAGATTAGGCTACGTGTTTTTGTGGAAGAACATTATTGAATCCACTGTAAATGGCTTTAGCGCAGTCCTGCACTCAGGATGGTGCGTCCAGCAGCACCGAACACCATTTCACTGCTGCTTCTACAAGCTGAGATGCATTGTTCTGATCTGGCTAATTTTGCAAGTTTTGGGTAGGATTGTTTGTTCAACTTCAACCAGCCAAAAGCATCCATTTAATTTTCCATGACAGCAGTTTTAATGTAGCGAGTGACCTCGTCATCTTCCCTGTCAGCTTGCTGTACATACATTGAATTTAGCGCTCTACCGTAATACGCAGTGTATGAGTGACAGTCGAAATACCTTAGTGGCTAGAATGACTGTTTCTTTTTGGACTGGCGGCTGGCCTGACCGCAGTCAAAAACTCGTACTTTTTCACTTCTCCGTCATCATTTGTTTCACCTTTGCAAGGATGCATTTTAATATCGTAACAAACAATTTAATTACTTTCTCGCGCTAATCGAAATGCATCACATGACTGTTCATTTACTCCGCAAGCCAAGCCCCCGTCTAAAATGATAGAAATGAAACCCGAACCCACCCGAAAGATCTACAGCTCTAACACAGAGTACCAATAGTTATTAAATTTGCTACCATGAGTGCACATAAGTGGGTCTCATCAGTGTTGAAGTTACATGTTGAAGGTGAACATGCACACACACGCACGCACGCACGCACACACAGATATTCTGAAGAATGCTGGAAATTACATACTTCACATTTTATTGAAATTACTTTTCTAATTACTTTGTCTAAAAAGTAATCGGATTACTTGGTAAGTACTCAATGCTGTATAAAATCCCCAGAGAGAGAATTCAAATAGCTAATGGATTTGCTACCATGAGTGCACATGAGTGGGCTGATCAGTGTTGGGAAAGTTACTTCACAAAAAGTTATTAATTACATAATTCATAATTTATTGAAAGTACTTTTCTAATTACTTTGTCTGAAAAGTACTTGGATTACTTGATAAGTACTCAACGCTATTTAAAATCCTTATACTTCTCAGTGCATAGAAAATGGAAACTTTTGAATCTTTACATTTGAGTCAAAACAGGGAAATTAGCTTTATTAAAAAACGAAATACTTAAGAAAGGATTAACATTACTTGTATTGAAACATGACACGTTTCAAAGTAATAACGGCATACTTTATATGTGGCATGTGTTGTTATCAATTTCTCACTAAATCCATTGTTTGAATTCATCAATTTAATACACTGTAAAAATATTGCAGTGTTTCACACAATTCATTCTTGTTGTCCCAACACAAATTACAAATGCAGTTGACTTAACAAATTTAAGTGGTTTGAACATAAAACTATTAAGTTGCGCCAAAAATCTCAAGAATAGCATTTTCAACTCTGTTTTTTAAATATGCAGTTTGAAAACGCAGCAATATATATTTGAGTGTAAATGTGGCCTTATTTAGTTGAAAAATTGCATTATTTGGCAAAACAGAGATATTACAAACAATTAATCTGCTTCACTTAATTGATTAGTTTGATTCCTTTCTATCAGAGTTGTTGAATTTCAGTACATTATTGTATATTTGTAATTAGATTAGCTAAAAATGAAAAGTAATCGCTTATTAAAGTTGATTTAACTACAGTAACAAGTTACTTTGTTACTAATTACACCAAAGACTGGGTCTCTCACCGACACTCATTGTAGAAGCTTAATATTATAGAAGTCAGCTCTCATTAAGTGGATTCGACAGAATTTCTGATAAACACATGTCATTTTTTTTAAATAGCCATTATGGTGCTGTGAGTATTTACAAGATTTTTATGTCAAACAATGTTTTGTTAAGTGTATTTTTGTGAGACTTCCTGGATGAATTAGACCTGTCATACCATCATAAGACAGCAATTTTGTCGTAATGATTAATTCATTGAATCATTCAGTCAAATGTTCAAAACAGCCGATTCAAGTGACCGTCCTAAGAAATGGATTTTGGAATCACTGACTAGTATAATTTGTTCAAAAACAGATTCATTGAGGAAAGGAACAGTGCCAACATGCATCAAACGATAATTATAAGAAACGACTGATAAAAATTGCAAATAAATGTGTTTTGTCCTGTTAGTTTTTACTAGAAAATGCACACACAGTTGTTTGTTTATGGCTGGTACATTTTCTTAAGTGATTGGCAAACACACCCACCCCCACACATATACACACACCGAGAGACTTGTTTTTATATCCCAATGGGGACTAACGCATTTCGTGTTTCTACTATAAAACGTGTATATTCTACCCTAATACCAACCCTACCCCAAAACCCAACCCTCACAAGGAAACAATCTGCATTCTTACATTTTCAAAAAACTTCGTTTTGTGTTATTTATAAGCAT
The DNA here is from genome assembly GCA_903798205.1 of Danio tinwini. Taxonomy (NCBI): domain Eukaryota; kingdom Metazoa; phylum Chordata; class Actinopteri; order Cypriniformes; family Danionidae; genus Danio; species Danio tinwini. The sequence continues at coordinate 26,954,931 of CAIGQZ010001492.1, read as the reverse complement.
GTTTACCTTGAGGGGACCTCAATTTTGGTCCCCACAGTGACACAAGTCCCCATGACCTGTGTGCATTAAGATTTAACTCCCTTCAGGGATATAAAAACAAGGACACACACAGACTGAAAACTGCAGTGTTGCACTAAAACACCAAATGATTTCAACCGATTTTGGTTGGCAAAACTGAAGAAATCAATGCAACTCAACATTAAACTTTTGAAGTAAACTGCTGCATAAAAAATATCTCATTTTAGATAGCTGAGAAAATGACACTCTTGCTTATGTGATGCCGTGTCCTGTGATTATAAAAACACAAACCCATACAAGGATATTTTTCTTCTTTCATAATTGCAATATTAACTAGTTCTAACTCCATGCAAATGGGCTTCATTATCCCACAGTCAATGCTTTTGAATGGTGTTTTTTTTTGTAAAGAGACTGACACACTTGATGTCAGCTTGATCAACAATTGTAAAAACAACAATCGAGAATAAATATCACACCCCCGTAAGCTAATCCCCTCATGAGAGAGGAAAGCCTTTGTGTTTTTGGCTGCGACAGACAGTAAGCACACACCAGGGATCACCAAAAGCTTTTTCAAAAGCATGTGATGACATTACGCAATATCCTTTAGTGTTCGTTTTAATTAACCCTTGTGTGCTGTTGCAAATGTTTTCATCTAATTTGACCACAACATTCTCTGTGTTTTAGCAAATGGAATAATTTTTGGAGACAATCTTATTTTGACACATATTTTGGGAAAATGCTTTCCAAAAATTCAACAATACACTTTGGGCAAATGTACTACCCTTTCATTATGTTGGTGGCTGTTTTTGCCCCATTGACTTCCATTATAATAGCATTTTTTTGACAGAATATAATCAATTCCCTGTTGGGACGAGGTCAAATTTGTCATTTTTAGATTAGATTAGATTAGATTTAACTTTATTGTCATTACACATGTACAAGTACAAGGAAACAAAATGCAGTTTAGGTCTAACCAGGAGTGCAATAGCAGCAAGTGCAGGATACAGGTATAAGTTATAAAGTGCCGTTATAGAAAAACTATGGTGATATTTACAAATGGATGTACTATCAACATTATATACAGGTTGTATAAGCTATGAACAGAGATTTACAATAGATAAATATATATACAGGTTGCTATTAATAATCAGAAGTATGCAGATGGATAAAAATATTTACAAGTGTATATGTACAGTGGGTGTGTACATAATTACAAATGTACATGTGCCGTGGGTATGTACAGTTCAAATAAATGAATCAGTGCAATGAATATGTGCAATTTTTAAATGTGCAAATGTTAAAAAGTGCAGTGATTATGAGGAGTATAAGTTATGAGGAGAGTGGGGGTGTATCAGGGAGGCAAAAGAGTCAGTGAGGGGCAAAAGGGAGACAGCTCTGGGGAAAAAGCTGTTCCTTAGTCTACTGTTTTTTTGTCCGGGGGAGCTTTAAGCGCAGGTGAGCAGGGTGAGAGGAATCCTTAAGAATACTGCGTGCTCGGCGCAGACAGTGTTTCCTCTAGATGTCCTCTATGGCTGGCAGTGTGGTCCTTGTGATGCGTTGAGCAGTTTTCACCACCCGCTGCAGTGCCTTACGCTCTGCAACAGAGCAGCTTCCATACCAGACTGTGACGCAGTTAGTCAGGATGCTTTCTATTGTTCACCAAGACGGCTGATGACAGCTGGTTCTTCTTAAGTTGCCTTAAGAAAAATAGGCACTGGTGAGCCTTCTTGACCAGGCTGGAGGTGTTGGTGGTCCAGGAAAGGTCCTTTGAGATGTGGGTCCCGAGGAACTTGAAGGATGAGACAGGCTCAACAGCCATCCCATTGATGTGGATTGGATCATGTGAGCCTGTTCGTCCCTTCCTGAAGTCCACAATGAGCTCCTTGGTCTTTTCGGTGTTAAGGAGCAGATTATTGTTGGTGCACCACGTGGCCAGATGCTGTATCTCCTCCCTGTAGGCAGTCTCATCATTGTTGCTGATTAGACTCTGTGGTGTCATCTGCAAATTTGATGATGGTGTTGGATCTGTTCACAGGCCTACAGTCGATGGTGAAAAGGGAGTAGAGGAAGGGGCTCAGCACACAGCCCTGTGGTACACCAGTGTTGAGTGTGACGGTGGTGGAGCAGATGTGGTCTGATCTAACATTCTGAGGTCTGTTAGTCAGAAAGCCCATAACCCAGTTGCAGAGAGACGTGTCGATATCCAGGTCTCTAAGTTTGATCATACTGTTGATCAGTGCAAAAAAAGCTTTCAGCCTTATACATGGAGTATAATTTGTGTGTAAGAGTGTAAGACAGATCTTGCGCACTTACCTTGATATGTCTGAGAAAATTAAAACAAGCCCCTAAGCTCTCAGAACATGGTAAACATACAGTAGTAATTGTAATGACCCAGCAAGCATTTTTTTTTGTTTTAAAGATGTCTAATAGATGTCTAATAGACGTCTAAACATAGTCGTCTTGACAAAAACAAGGCTAAATTTGGGCTGTCAGTGAAAATCTAATAGATGTTTGAGAATAGGCCAAAATTAGACTAGTCATCAAATAAACAGAAATGAATGACTACACATATAAAGTCTGCCTAATGTGTCTATTTGACGACTAGTCTAGTTTTGAACCATTCTACGAACTAGTCTATTAGATTTTCACTGACAGCCCAAGTTTAGCCTTGTTTTAGCCCAGCTGTCTTTGTTTACATGTCTATTAGACGTCTATTAAACACAAAATTGTTTACTGGGTATGGGTGCACACTATCACTTGCTGTTTTACTTCATAGAACTCCATATAAAAGAAACCCTTTTGCAAAGTGTTTATGGTACCAACTAATGATTAAACTGTAAAAATGACATTTTACCTCTTTCCAACAGGGAAAACCACCAACAATCAAAAATAAATGGTGTCACATGTTTGCAATCAAAAAATGTCCTTATAATGGAAGTCAATGGGGCAAAAACAGCAACATAACGAAAGAGGAGTCAATCTGAACAGTACACAAGGGTTAATGCACTCAGTGTAAACAAAAACACTAGTTTGTTACAGTAGGACCATCAATATCAACACAAATCAAAGCAAATTGTAACTGGCTGCTTTCCTTGTCAGTCAAACAACCTCTTGGGTGACTTTCTGGCATGGGTTATGAAGGTCTGTAAAAGTTATAAGCTCACAGCAGTCAAAGAATAAGTTTAAAAGCAACAGAAATCAATGCTAATCTCCACCTAGGGCTTATAAATAATGTGAAAAGTGAGAAGTAACTGCTATTGGCGAATGTTAGTTACCAATTGGGTGGTAAGTGGGAACTCTTCTCATTAATTTGTACAATGGCTGAAGCATGATATGACTGAGCGAGATTACCAAGCCCCAATGAGCGCATAGTAAATAGATAAATATTTAATCTGCTCTTTTATGATCTTTTGAGGTGAGCAGCTCATGATAACAGCGTTTTCAGTGTCTTACTTCATGGGAAACAATCTGCATGAACTCTATCTCTGCATGTGTCGTGTGTTTGATTGTAATGTACATTTGAAGATGCGTCAATATGCGGCAAATGTTAATTATGAGGAATGTTTGATAACAACTCAGATAGATGTGTTTGCTTCTGCTTGTTTTAAATAGAAACTCTTATTTACTATGAGCTGAAACAACACAACTCTTGATTTTTAAAAACTTTTATGTTCAATCCACCCAAATTTGTAAAAACTAACAAGTTAACGCCGGTTCATTCCCCTGTGGTGACCCCTTCTAAATAAGGGACTATGCTGAAGGAAAATGAGTGCATGAATAATAAATTAATTTAATTCTTTCATGTTGTCTCAGCACTAATTGATTGTGTGGAACGCATCATTTTTTTACAGTTATAAGATTACTGTATGGGAACTACAGCATTATTGATAGACATATATATATATACTTATTTATTTAACAGCATACTCTGTTTACATTTCAGTTTGCACATAATAAAGCTATACATACATACATACATACAATATTGTGTATACAGTAGGGATGCTCAGATCGATCGTCCGGAGATCGGTATCGGCCGATAATCAAATCACATGTAATGACTCAGTCGGTACTCAGTGATCTGGCTGAAGTCATGAACCAATCGCAAGTGTTTGTGTTATTTGAAGATGAGCAAAATATCTGAATGACCTTGCATGTATTTAGGCCTTTTTACATTTAAGAATTGAAACATCTGTGTTTTTGACAATATCGCAAGTTCAATAAAACCTGGCAGACAATATTAAATATATTTAAAAAAAGACTTTCAAATGATATTTTTAACATGAATATTTAATAATATAACTTACTGTAATTTACTCACAGCAGTAAACAGTAGTTTATAAAACTATTTCCTTTTAGTAAAGAAGTGATGGATTTATAGGTGTGCATTTTAACTTCTTACGCATCAAACATGCGCTCCAAACCATTTCTTGATTGAGATGTTGAAGTCACATTTCACCATTTGCGATGTTTCCAAACTGCATTGTTAGTCATTTTTTTTACCAGCTTTTATCTGTGCTATCTATTATGTTTTCACTGAGTGGTACAGTATGGTATGGTACGGGTCACTTTTATCAGGCTTGCACTTCCACTGTCGTGGTGTACGACAGAAAGTTTCAGTCGACGTCATTGTCGCTGGAGGAAATGTCTACAGTAAAACTGTACCGGTCGTTCACATTTCATATGAGAAGCACTTCTCACAAAACAGATGCTTTATACACATAAATACTTGTGTATAAATGTTCATTACTAACCTTTCTATCGACATGATTTAATTATAACTGCAGATCAATGATATAGCCTACTGTAACGTCTGCAATTATATAAAATAAATAAATAACTGCAACATATATGAACACATATGGACCCTTACCATCTCCAATCAGTTACTAGTTACAGAAAAAACAACATACAGCATACATTTAGTCCTTATTTGGTTTCAAAAACAACACACAACATATAGCGCAAAGTAAGTGCAAACCTCTCATCTGCATCTTTAGTCTTCAGCAGCACATGTGATCTCTTGTTAGAAAGTAACTCTATCATTCCTAGTTCATAATAGTCCAAAAAGTGATGATAATAGTTAAACATGGCAGTTTGTTTATGTTTTAGGTTGTTAAAACAACCTTTGTTTTTCGTGCTTTCTGAAAGGATCGGATGCCAGAAGCACTTCAATAATCACGCGCACGTTTTTATAATCAGATCAAGAAGTTAGATATTTTCAAATATAGATGCGCGGCGAGCTCACGTGAGAAAGTGAAACCACTCGTGCTTTTTAGACGGCCTTGTAAAACAAAAAAAGTACACGGCAGATTTTGTTCTTCTTGGATTTGTGGCTGTTCATCAAGATGATGATCATAGATATTTACATTACAGTGTTTCCTCTAGGATTTTTTCCAGCTGTGGCGGCAGGACTTTTACACAGATGTACCAACTACCTATGGTGTTATTTCAATGACATGTTGTGAGCGCAGTATTACAAGTCGAGATTGCATTTATGTAATATGAGCATGCGAATCTCTGCTTGCGCGCTGATTTCCTCTGTTCGTGCACAAAGCTTCAAACCCTCAAATATACGCTGCTCAAGTGCAGATTTTCGTGTACCTTAAATAAACGCTGCTGAAGTGCGATTTAGTGCGTTTATGTGACAAGTACATCTCCAACATTTATTAGATTTGCTAGGAATGTTTATGAATGTCTCCAATAGACCTACAGAGCGGCATTAATGCATCCTGAAGTAAAGTGAAACAGCTGAAGTAGCTGAACAGTCGTGAAGTGAAACAGCTATAAACTCCAGCCAGATAAAGTCATTGTATGCAGAGCCATAGGCCTTTATCTATACATTATAATTATGGAAACCGTGTTCATCTTAACTGAAAGCTACGCCGTGTTTGCCGGCCTCACGCATCACGCAGTCCTGTCAGTCAGTCAGCATGTCACCGTAAAGGGTTAAACAAATAACGCACAGCTCTACTACGGTTAAAGAAAAGTTTGCGCTGTTATAATTCACTTTCCTTTTAATATGTTTTGGTGCGATTATAACCTGCTATTAAAAAAACAACACCTTAATGTTTTGAATGGGAAGTTGTACTATAGCTGTGGCGGGATGAATTTTGGTGTGGCACCCAGCCGTGGAAGAAAGAATGTAGCGGAAACCATGCATTAGATGTCGCCTGCCCTGTTGTTGTCTATTGGAAGGAATGCGTCAATAGAGCCGCTATTTTAGTACAGGGCAGCGCTCCTTTGAAATGAATGTGGGACCAAGCTGCGGTGGAGGCCTGTGGCCATCCAGAGCCAGAGATATACACATATGTCTATTTTCCCGGTGGTAATTTCTTTTATTTATTACGAAAATTACAATTTTACATCACTTTTCTACATTGATGGATGTGAGTGCACGGGCACTGCTTTCAAAGAGTGTGTGTTTGTGTGCATGTAAATGTATTATCCTCCCTCCTGTTAGATTTGATTTCACTTCAGCGTTTCACTTCTCATTCTGACGGAAGGAGCGATTTGTTTGTGAATGAATCTCCGTTATGAACAACTCATTCACTTAGCTGACAATATTACACATTTCTGGCGCTGTAGCGTCTTGTTGTCATATTTCTTTTGCACTGTTTGCTTATTTTAATCAACAAAACTAGCATAAGCCTGGTATTTAGTGCAAGTTGGTTTTACTTTGCCTTATGGTGAATGCAGTAAGTGTCTGTATTATCATCAATAACGTTACTTGTTGAGCACAAAAGTTCATAACATAAAAAACGAAATCTTACCGATGAAATGTGATGACTTTGTGCTTTGTTTTCTTTGTTTGCTCGTTACTACACCCGTACACAGCGCTAAGGTCCAGCATCTTTACATTGGCACATGGTCTTGACTAGTGCGGTTGAATGACGTTTGTGCTGGGAGCCTTGTACAAATGTGGCAGCGCTATTGACACATGCGCCATCTAGTGTAAATGGATGACGACAAGGTTTGTTTGAGCTCGGGTATGTATATATTATTACGATGTAATGTCTTGGCTGTGTATGTAAAAATGCCACTTCCTTTGTTTTCAGTCATTGTGCACAAGCTAGTGATGTTTCTCTGCAAACCAATAGCATTCAGATGCGTGTCTGGATCCACCTTTTGGTACCCTTTTGTTGTGCAAGGTACCCTTATTAAAAGTGTACCCAAAAAGTGGTACAGTACGGTTTCAACCATAAAATCGTACCACTCAGTGGAAACGGGCCTACGGAGACGTGTTTAAAGGATTGTATGCGGCATCCTTAATTTATTCCCTTAGGTAAGGAGGGATCTCCACTTAATTATCATACTTAGAGAGAAAATGAAAGTGCTTTATGTATTAAAAAGCTTGAAGCATCAGAATCAGTGCTCAGGATCAGCCAATCACCATGACAAGGAACCGGTACTCTGTATCGGCTGCAAAAATCCTGATCAGAGCATCCCTAGTATATACTGTAGTAATAAACCTGTACCCTGTCAACTTGTATATTGTATTTTCTATTTACTTATTTTTTCCTGTCATGTTTTTTTTTGTCCTGTCATTGTCATTTTGTTATAATGTGGAAACATTTGTCATTAAAACATACCTGGCAATAAAGCTCTTTCTGATTATATGTATTTACCTGTTGAAAAACTCTTTCATTCCAATTCTTAAGATGTGAACGTAATGAGACTAAAATAAGATCTGTGATTCAATTAATTGTGAACTTCTGAAATGAAATGATTCTATACTGTGAGCATCAAGAGATAATTAATGAGTTCACTAATGAAGGCTCAAAGCCCAATTCGTTTTTTCAATTCTTATCGCATTATTTAATTAATTATTGAGTGCGGACGATCTTTGCTACATAAACACACACATAAGCACACACACACACACGCACACACACACACACACACACACACACACACACACACACACACACACCACTCATAAGCCCTTTACCTCTGCCCTGTCAGCTTACTGGAATATTCTCATTCTGACATCTCAATCTCACAAATCTGACCAAAAACACAGCAGTGGGCGTCAAATCACAAAATATGCAGCTCAACGGGGAACTTCCACATCACTGATAAAAATCACAGTAGAGGAAATGATGAACACAAATTCATGAGGTGCTGGCACATAAAAAAATACAGATAAGGCACATTTGATGATCTTTCCAATGAGCAAAACCTACCCTCGTTATTCATTTATTATTATCATTTTTTGTGACTTGTGAATTGATCAGGATAAACATACAATGTGCTTTCAAAAATACAAAGCCCGTTTTAAAGATATCGTGGCATGGGATATAGTCCAAATAGTCTACAAATGCAGATCATAATCATTTGTATATATTGTGCAGCATGTATTCAGATATTTAGTAACTTCCTAAACTCTCAGAAACAAAAGTACGCGAGCTGGTACCTTTTCAAACAGTACACATTTGTACTCAAAGGGTCCATATTGGTACCTCAAAAGTATATATTAGTACCTAAAAAATTAAGAGGAACACTTTTGTACTTTTGAGGTACTAATATGTACCCTTAAGGTATTAATATGGACCTTATAAATACAAATTTGTACCTTTTGAAAAGGTACCACCCCAGTGACAGCTCGCATACCTTTATTTCCGAGAGTGTACTGCAAATATATCAAACCCTTTTTATTTATTTATATATAGTACTGGGTGTCAAGGTGGCTTACTGGTTAGCACTGTTGCTTCACAGCAGGAAGGTAGCTGGTTTGAGTCCCGACTGAATTGACTCTTTGCTTGGTCCCGCCCTCCTTTGTTACTGTTGCTACGCCTGTCAAGCTTTCGTGCCTGGCACATCTATAGTATGCATTACAGGGGTATATTCACGACTTAATACGCAACTAATTAGAGAATAATTTATTCAGAATTGAAGCTAAAGCCTAGCCGCCTCATACACTGACCATTCAACAGTTTAGTTCATGCACAGCAGGAGAAGTGACATTTAAAAATAATCTAATTATAACTAATTAAACCGTGATTTCTCTTTTTTAGCCAAAAAGCCTGATAGACTAATGTTGTGCAATAAAATATAGCATTACTAACCGACGAGGAAACACGCATGGACAGTGCTTCTACATAATTCAGTCATAGAAAAGGCCAGAAAGGTGAAATTAATGGATTTGTGCCAAATATTAGCATCATTGACCCATAACAATGTACAGTACCTATAACTGTCAGTATGTTTGTGTGCTTTTTATACCGTTTCTATACTAATTTGCAGTTAAGTGAAAAAATTAAGAAATTGAAATGCAAATCAAAGTATAAATTGCAGAAGTGAACAAATTAGATTTTTCCTACCAGCAAATATTAATTAGACATCAAATATAAAAGCAGACACTTGCCCGCTATAACGTCGTCACCAATGACTAAATCTCCAAAAGACAGATGAAAACATCGGTGAATTGTAGCTCTGACATGGACATGAGGGATATAAATGACTGATAAACAGCTGCGGGTGAAGTATATTGATCGCAAGTGCTCAGTTTGTGATCACATCTCGGTTTTGTTTTGTTGATATGTCATTTCAAATATTCGTAGCTTGACACAGATGGAAATATGACTGGATTGTGCTCGCTCTTACAGCTATTGCGAGGACTTAAACGGAGCAGTGCTCATAATATCGAGCGGAAAAAAGAAAAAGACAGCTGTGAAACATAACCTGCTTTATATTTTTGTAGGAAACGCAGTTTAGATCTTTTTGGGGTAAGAGGTGTGCGAGTTATTGCTGTCTATCACTGAATGTGTCAGGAATATCGAATACAAAACCAACTTAACCCCGCTCTTAGCGCCTCTCACACAGCTTAAGCCACGCTGGCATTTCTCCCCTTGGGTTTTTTTTTATGTTCAATCCACATAAATTTGTTAAAAGTTAACTTAATCGATTTGTGTTGGGACAATATTAATAAATTGTGTGGAACCCTGCATTTTTTTGTGTACTGGATGAGTGGAGCAAAGCCACTGCAAACGCAACAACTTATTTATCCATAGTTAAATGAATTTGGGAATGTAAGTAATTTGATAATATGCTGCAATGACCCCTTTAAAATACGAGGTCAATGTAGTGAATTTTGCGATGTGAACACACAGTCAGGCCAATAAAGCTGCAACAGTGCTTAATAATTGACACATATGACTGGTTTTGTGGCCCAGGGTGACAGTCAAGGTAACTTAATTGACATTGATTACAATATAATTGGTCATAAAAGGTCATAAACGTTTAAAAGTCTTTTAAAAAACCCCGGTAACACCACAATTTTTTGATGCGGATTTCAGTGAGGGCTCTATAAAAAGTTAAATGTCACGTGGCGCATCAACATAGCATACAGCATCATAAAAAGTACATCGATCCTTCAAATTTAGCAGAAAATTGAAATACAATCGAACTCCATTTATAGGGTTAGTGATCTGCTAAGAAAGAGAAACGTCATCCAATAACAGAGATGCTCTCCTGAGAAAAAAACCCTCAGCACCATCTGACCTCAAACACAGATAATCTCTCAATCAGACCTCTTTTGCTTGTGAAGGTCAAGATGATGGAGATAACAGAGATGATGAAAAGCCCTTCTTACTCCATCCAGCCCTTCATCTGTCCCTCAGAGGGGACACCAAGCTCTAGCTTAATTATTCATGTTCTGTACCTGAGCTAAGAGCTGCCCGTCTGAAAAAACAAACAGAGAGAGAGGAACACTTCCAAGGAACACTTTCAAACTATCAGCACATCAGAGAAACATTCCAACCAAATTTGAGCTCATTTACACTGAATTCACAGAGTTAAACAATAAAACACAACATATACAGTGCAGTATTTGCTGTGACATAATGCATTATTGCCTGCTACAAGTGTTGGGATGGTTACTTTGGAAATGTAATAGATTACAGATTACAAATGACCCTATTTAAAATGTAATAAGTAGTGTACCTTTTCGATTACTTTATAAAAGTAAAGTAACTGATTACATTTGATTACGTTTTGATCACTGTTAGGTTTCTAATGGATATTTTCAACTAAATCATTTTCAAGCATTTATACCAAGCAGGTGTGACCTTACAGTAGCTCTGTTTACTGTTAGCATTTCAACATCTTTCATCGCTTGAATTAAGATTATTTTAATTTAATTTTTAAGTACAGCCACCACAAAACCAGACCTTATGACAAAAAAGGTAAGAAGGTGGCTGGGTCAGTTGGCATTTCTATGTGGAGTTTGCATGTTCTCCTGTGTTGGCGTGGGTTTCCTCCGAGTGCTCCGGTTTCCCCCACAGTCCAAACACATGCGCAATAGGGGAATCGGGTAGGCTAAATGTCCGTAGTGTATGTGTGTGAATGAGTGTGTATGGGTGTTTCCCAGTGATTGGTTGCGGCTGGAAGGACATCCTCTGCGTAAAACATATTCTGGATAAGTTGGTGGTTCATTCCACTTTGGCAACCCTTGATTAATAAAGGGACTAAGCCGAATAGAAACATAATGAATGTATGTTACAAAATCTAAATTTTAGTAAGTTGTGCAGGGGGATTTTCGTGGCATTTGCAATAAAAAAATACATGTAAGCTGTTTTTGCCATTTTCATTTTTAAATCGAAGCAACTTAAATCAATGTGATCAATAAAACTGTCAATAAAACACACGAGGCAGCATTGTTTAGTTCAATTATTTACTGTAATTATTATGATGTACTAAACAGAAACAAAGTGTACATAACAGCAAAAAATAAAAATCCAATAAAACCAGGTGTTACACATTCAAAATACTATAGTAATTTATAGTAAAGGGAAATATTTAGGAATGAGCATTATATTGTATATATATAACACGTGTGATATATATATATAT
>CAIGQZ010001492.1:26914235-26933447 GCA_903798205.1 Danio tinwini | reverse complement strand
TGCTGTATATCGCCCCTGGTGGGAGGCATGCCTTAGTGTCCCACCAGTGACTATATACAACCATACCGCACTGCTACACATATGTTTAACAACATAATCGTGTGTATAAAAAATAAATTTAAACACAAAGAGTCTCAAAAATCCTTTTGTATGAGGAACTACTTTCTTCCACCATTCATTCACATCTGCAGTTGACCGTCAGAACAGCAGAAACTGTTGCTACTTCACCAACATCACTTTAGAGCATTTGAATGATTCTCTAGCGTAATGTCTAAAGTGATGATAAAACAGGTGATTTTACTCACATTGAACGGCATTAAATGCCATCAGTCTGCAGAGATTTCCCAGTATTTCTCTGTTGCAAATGGAAGATCACAATAATTAACCATGAAAAAGCCAAAGCAAAGCAAACACTAGCAGATTACTGTGGTATGAAATTACGCTAAGTTTTTCTCCTCTAAGGACTTATTATGTGGTCTCTGTTGCTATCTTGTGGCACAACCGTCTTTGACAGGCTGATTGCCGCCGACCTCAGAAATTATAAACATTTAACATATGTATCGCAATATCCATATAAATAAACTGCATAGTTGCAATCTAAACAACTACATTCTCACATAAAAAGTCTCAAAAGTACATTATGTTGTCCAACAGCTGCAATATTTGTCAAACTGTAGTGAGTTTATTGATCTGCTTTCACTCTATGTGGGTGGAGTAATACAGAAGGGTGAAGAATTATTGAAGGAAGATGCTGTTATTGCAGGATGTTGCATGACTATCAGGGGGGTGGGGGGGTTAAACAAAGTGTTGGTCAGAAGAGGTGATACGTTTTAAAAACATTTAGGCTGAGAAATGCAATTAGGATCAAATTAGCTAAATTAGATCAGTTTTGTCAATGGGTCCATTCACATTTACCGCTTCAAGTGTTTTCTCTGATAAGATAATGATAATAAATGTGTCGCATGCAGCAAAACAAATATAAAACCAATGCTAATTGGCAACAACAAAAAACTAAACAGAATTAAATCTGCTTCTGAAGTCATTTGTGTGATCAAATGTTATGTGTATGGATTGAGCACATCAAGAAAATGCAAAGACATTCAATTCTAATGGTTTTTAATTGATCCCACAGTAAGTGGTACTAAGCACCGCTCCTGCTATTGGAAGCACTGGAATAAATGTTTGTGTGTTTTTTAATGGTGCTGTAATATGTATGTTTATGATTGTATTGCGTATATTTTTAATTTATGAACCTACATTCAAAAAACAATGTTTGCTGTTTGTTCAAACTAATAGGGTATAAGCACAGCTAGTGTTTCTTCTCATACTGATTAATGTGACTTTTTTAAAGCGAGATGAAAAACCGTTTACACGCACGCGCACATCTGGATTAGCAGGCTAGGGCAGAAGCTCCATTAAATATACTGGGATAATATAAATGTTCATATATTAAAGACATGGTGTGGAAAAATGTAATTTAATGCAGTGCTTAGATATCACCCAGCCAGTGGAAATCGCTGATTTAAAAAAAAACAGACCTTAAACACAGCGACTTTGTAGTGGCATACAGTTCACCGGAAGTGATTGACCCAGTTTACTGAAAAATTAAAAGTCCTTCCGCATACTTCTGCATAAATCCTAATATCCCATATGTCCTGTTGGGAATGTTTTCATCCACTCTGGGGTGATTTTGAGTCTTAATTTGTCTATAACTTTTTTTTTGCTGTTTCAGCTAATAGAATGATTTTGGTGACAAATTTTATCTTGACACATATTTTGTGAAAATGCTTTGAAATAAAAAACAAAACCATACAATACACTCTGGGTGTATCTCTGAATGTACTACCCTTTTTATGTTAGGGTAGACCACTAAATTAAACATCCATATGAAAATGCAACAGATCAATATTTGTTCAATTTGTTTTTGCATAAATTTGTTTATTAACATCAGTAACTGCTGCCAACTGATGATCAGCAGTAAATATGACAAATTTGACCTCTTCCCAACAGGCAATGTTGTTACTGATCTTTCACATGTCTAAGACTGTGATAAAAGGTAAAAAAATCCAGTCCACAATTACTTTTTATATAAAAAATACATCATCATCTGTGTTTTTCACCAAATCAGTGACATCATTTGTGAACTTGGCAATTAAAAAGTTGAAATCCTGTAATTTTTAAAAAAAACCTTTTTAGTCAGTTTTGGTCAGGACTGAGGTTGATGAACAGATTTATGCAAAAAAACTAAATGAAAAAACATTTCTGATGCATTTTTACTGCAGTTTAATTCAGTGGATGCTTTCATCCTGAACATAACACAAGGGTGGTAAATTTAAACAGTGCACAATGCATATATAAATGACCTGAAACAACACAAATCTTGAGTTTTTTTTTATTGTTAACTTTAATTAAATTTGCGAAATACTAATAAGTTAACTTCTTTATCCTGTCCCAACACAAATCAATTGTGTGAAACCCAGCATTTTTTTTAAGAGTGTAAGAGTCTGGAATAAAAGGAATAGAGTTTATGGCATCTGAATATGTACCATGGTTTCCGCTACATTCATTCTTCCATGGCGGTGCGCCACACCAAAATTCATCCCGCCACGGCTACATTACAGCTTCTCATTCAAAACATTGTTTTTTTGTTTGTTTTAAATAGTGGGCACCAGAACATATTAAAAAGTAAGTGAATTATAACAGAGCAAACTTTTCTGTAACCATAGTAGTGCTGTGCGTATTTGTTTAACCCTTTAAGGTGACATGGCTGACTGACTGACAGGTGCGTGAGGCGTGAGGCCAGCAAATACGACGTAGCTTTCAGATATGATGAACACAATTTCCATAATTATACTGTATAGATAAAGGTCTATGGCTCTGCATACAACAAACAAAGACTTTATCTTGCTGGAGTTTATAGCTGTTTTACTTTACTTCAGGACGCATTAATGCTGCTCTGTAGGTCTATTGGAAACATTCACAAATATTCCTATAGGCAATCTAATAAATGTTGAAGACATAATCACTACACCGTCGCGCTAAATTGCACTTGAGCAGCGTATATATTTGAGGACGTGCAAGAAGTTTTGTGCAGGAACAGAGGAAATCCTCACACAAGCAAAAAGATCTGCATGCTCGTATTACATAAATCTGATCTCAACAATACTGCGTCACAACATTTGTCATTGAAATAACACCATAGGTACTGTAGATCAAAAGGCCTGCCGCCACAACTGTAAAAAAACCTAGAGGAAACACTGTGTGCTGTATATTTATGATTGCATTGTGTATTTCTTTGTATTTTGTTACACTCATACACTCAAAAAAACAAAACAATGTTTGCTGTTTGTTTAAGCCACTTGTTTAAAATGAGCTAAAACAACACACTTCTTGATTTCCTTAAGTTTTGGGGAGTAAAAACATAATTGTTTTACATTCAGTCCACTTGGTGAAGTTTATTTATAAACTAATTTCGAGAGGATCACGTGCTTATGATTGCTAGCGGCTGGACCCACATTATCCAATTCACTACGCACCAATCAGATGATCCCTAAGCTACTATAAATACCCCGGGTTTCATATCAATGCTATCTTCGCTTTTGAAGAATCCCCCCATCCACCCCTACTCCTCCTCTTTCATAGATAGGTGACACGGTGGCCCAGCGCTTAGCGCTGTTGCCTCACAGCAAAAATGTCAATGGTTCTAGGCTTTACCAACCAGCGGGCATTTCTGTGTGGAGTTTGCCAAGTTTCTCCCTGTGCTCACATGGGTTTCCCCCGGGTTCTCCGGTTTCCTCCCACCGATTAAAAACATGCAACCTAAGTTATTGGTTAACCAACACTATAGACTTGCTCCCTATCTAGTACCTATCTCGTTAAAGAGAACTACTATCTGCTCTTCAATCACTACGACAGGGGAGTTCTTGAGATCTACCTAAGCTCAAACTCACCTCTCGCCTTGCAACGGGAGGGAGCCCTGGGCTCGAGGATCTCATGAGCTCAGGGCTCTCTCCCGGGACAGCATGCCAAACAAGCTTTATAATCAATCATCAGCTAAGTGTGAACTCTTGAAAATTTGTAAAAACTAACACAAATTCCTTCATGTTGTCCCAACGCAAATCAATTGTGTGTAAACCAGAATTTTTACGTTGTAACAGTCTGGAATCCATGTAAAAAATGCAGGGTTCCACACAATCCCTTTATGTTGTCCCAATGCAAATCGATTAAGTTAACTTAAGAGTTTTTACAATCACATCCCTAACTAAAACCTGCAGTATTGACCTTATACTGCCATGCGAAGTGCGTTCATTTTATGATGCCTATGGAAGAAATAACTAGATATAATAAACGGTCAAACTACTTGCTCTACAAAGTGTGTAGAACTACAAGTGTGTTCATGACTATAGATAAAACGTAGAATAACACAATAAGAAAATATCAGTTTGCAACATCAGGCAACATAGTGAGCTATTTTTTAACATCTAAAAATCTATGGACGTGAATGAGAACGGAAGTCTCGAGCCAAAAAGGTTCAAATGGTGGATCGTACATGAAGAAAACGAAGAACAGAAAGAGAGAGAGAGAGAGCTGGTCATGTAACCACATCTGCTATAGAAAATGTGTCCCTCTTTATTGATTGCATTCTTTACACACCTTTTTAGAATAGTTGGTTAAACATAAAACAATTGAGTTGTCCCCCAAAAAACTCAAGAATTTAGTTGTTTCAGCTTGTTTTAAATAACTAGTTTGAACAAGAAAAGTATATATAGCATATATGCGAAGTATATATTTTTAAGCATAAACAAGGCTGAAAGTTGATATTAAATTAAATTCTAGTTTAATAATAACATCACATAATATACAATATGGGTCACACTCACAACAGGTCAGAAATATAAAGAGTAATCAGAGAATAAAAAAATAAAATAAAATAAAAAAATCACAAAAACTATGAGATGAGAGAAAGGCATATAAGGAAAATAAAAAGTGGTCATCAAAGCATGAATCTGTGTGTGTGAGAGAGGTAGAGAACACATCGCTGCTTAAAATAGGCCTGTAATCTGCTCAGGACACTGTAATGCACGCCAATGCCTTTCAACTGCAGCACTGCAACAAAACACCACAGACAATAAAACTAACATACAACTGAAACAAACAGCCGTGTTTACTCTCAGTGTTATTAATTATCCTGGGATATGTCTTCATACCTCTAAAATAAATAAACAAAAATGACCTAACGTATACATTTACAAGTGAGAAGTTGAGCATTTTTATGTCATCACTGACTGAAATCGTGTCCTTTTTTCATTTTTTTTATTTAAACATTACAGCATTCACACACTTTCACCCATTTTCAATATATATAAAACATGCACAAATACCTTACAAATTAACTTTGCATAATACAAATAAAATAGTATTTAATATGAATTTCAGCAAATAATGTGTTTTTATTAAGATTTTCAAGTGAATGTTTCCTTTCACCGTCTCATTTAGGGAAACCCTTGTCATAAATAAGTTACATCTCTGAACTTTAATAATAAATAAGTATCTAAAATGCTGCGCTTACCCTCCCTTTATTTAGCCACAATGACTTCTGGGACTTCTAGAGCGAGTTTTGCGTCAAGTCTGCATCGATGCATCCTGGATATCAGGAATGCATTAGGGTTCTGTCTCGGGTCCTCTATTCTTGCGGTCTTGAGATTTGGAACTGAACTTAATCAGTGATGATGACTTTAAGGACACAAAATTGCTTAATAACGCATATTTACTGTATAAACAGTCAGTTTCTAAATGAATCGCCCATTTTTAATAAATCATTTGAATGAATGATTCAGTGACTCACTTATTAATACAGTGACTCACTAGCGCTTTACTGGCATATTTATAAACACAAGACAAGCCTAAAAACAGTCAACGTACAAGCTTAAAAACACTCTGCAAAGTTTTGTTTAATTTATATACCAGAAAAAAAAACAAATCCCAGCCTAAAGTTTTCGTCAATAGCACACCCCCAACTTAAACCTGCACTATTGACCTTATTTTGCAATGTGGAAGTGTGCTCGTTTTTACGATTTTCTTTGAGCTTTAGTTACCTATAGGAGAAATTACAAGGAATAATAAACGATCAAACTCAACCCAGGCTTATTCTGATTCAGTACCCCTATATACATTTCTGGAGAGCACCAAATACGTTCTAGGAGTTACGTTTTTTTGCTGTTTTTGTTTTCGCGAATCCACCAGAGGCTGCTGTGTGCACTTTTTGAGATCTCAAATTTCTCTCACGAGTGCCATTCGCGCCTGCTGTTCTCACAAAAACCCACCAGAAGGCGCTGTCGACTGACTGATTTACTGACTGACTGAATGACTTATCCCCACCCTCCCCCTTCCTTAAACCCAAGCGTTTGTCTTTTAAAAAGCACCAATTGACCAGCATCCACTTACTTCCGTAAATCCAAACGCAGTGTTTTCAAAAGCAATCCAAAAAAAGAAAAGTCCAGGCGGCAGCCTGACTTTTACCACTTTTTTAAATTTTACCACATTCAAACCCTGTTATTTACTTGTTTATTTTATTTCTTGGCGTTTGTTTTTGTCTTGCCTGCTTTCTGGAACTGTTCTTCACCGGGCCCGAAGCCTGTCGTCGCAGTCAACTCCTCTATGCGTCTCAAATCCACCAACATATGCTGCGAGTCACTAGACAAACTGGTAACAGCGGAAATGCCTTCTACACGTAGGTATGCGGTCAGTTGGTAGGCGCAAAAAGCAACGGTGTCATACCCCTCAGCGGTCGTTTTAAAGATGAAATGCAGCCATGCCTTCCTCTGGCTACATAATTTGCAATCTCCAGAAATGTACATAGGGCTACATTTTCAGATTGAGCCCGTGTTGGTCAAACTACTACAAACAAGGGTGTTCATGACTATACATAAAAAGCAGAATAATAAAATAAGGGCAGTTTGCAACATAACAAGTGGTTTTTAACGTATGAAAAATAAATGCAACAGAATAAGAATGGAAGTCCCGAGCCAAGAAGGTTCCATTGGCGTCGCCCATTTATACGTGAAGAATATGGCCTTTTGGCTTGAGACTTCCGTTTTCATTCATTTCTAGATGTTAAAAACCACTCCATGCTGCTTGATGTTACAAACTGATATTTTCCTATTGTATTATTCTACTTTTTATGTATAGCCATGAGCACTTGTTTGTAGAGCAAGTAGTTTGACCGTTTTTTGTCGTTTATTATTTCTAGTCATTTCTCCCATAGGCAACTGAATCGAGAGTTTTGATCCATAGACTGTAAGAGATATAGACGTAGTATCCGTGACGTCACCCATAGCTAGGGCCAGACTGAATCTGCGGACGTTTTTTGCCATTTCTGCTGAGAATTTTGGTTAAAATCTGCAGATTTCTGCTGAATTATTTTGGAAGTCTCATAACTAAAACCTTAATACGTGAAATAAAAAAGAATACCTTTTTAACTTTTATTTAATGTTTAAAATGCAAATCTAATTAGATTCACTTTATTTGGTGAACAAAGCAAGTCTCTCATATGATATATCTACTAAAAGACAAAATATGACTGTACAAACTGCATTGTACATAAAGCAGATGAACATTTTCATATTAGTCAATAACATTACTGTAATTAATGTAAAAACTGAATAAATTTTGATTTACACACATTTACTCAAGTAAATAAACAGAATTAATAATGGGATAAAAATCTGCGAAATTCTGTGAAATTCTGGGGAAAATCTGCAGAATTCTGCGCGTGCAGATTCAGTGTGGGCCTACCCATAGGTTTCTGAATAACGCTAAAGAAGCTACATGTAGGCATGGCCAACTGTCGTCATTTTGTTCACGTGTCATCGCACCAACTACGAGATACCAAACAAGGGCAAAGAGGCGGAGAGCGAGTGGAGCTGCAGACACCTGCTAGCATTTTGTTTAGACGGGCTTAATACTTAAATGCTTAATACTTCATTATCTGACTCGTTTGTGTTCTGACCACATGTGTATCAATAAAGTGTTATAAACAAAACGTTTAGACTTTTTAAAACACTGTTGTGATACATTGAATTACTAAATATTGTTCTTATAATGTTTTTTAAAAGGAGGAAAACACAAATTACTTCCAAACACTTCAAATATAGTCTGTGTTAGTAAATGAAAGGCTATTTATGAAATCCAGGCATAACACTGTATGGCAACATTTCAGATGACTGTTCTAGAGCCTACAGCAAATCAATCTGTCAGATTGTGGAGTGCTTTACAGGCCTGAAGAAAATTATCTTAAGTAAAACAATTATATTTTAGAGATTGTATACAAGTATATAATTTCACTCACCTGTGAAATGGAGGCAACTTGAACGGTTTGTGAGCACAATTAAGTGCACACAACATGCTATAGTATAAGATAATTACAGAAAATAATTCCAAAAGGCAAATGACTCTGTAAAGCCACATAAAACAACACAAAAATACGATGTATATGCCAAGTTCAGCGGCTAATCAGCCGGAATCAGCGGAGGTGATGTGACGGCGACCAGCGAGACCTAGCTGTCACTCAAGTGGCCACACCCTTAATTATGCAGACTTAATATAACTAAATAAAAACAAAACGGATGAGTAAAAAAAAATTACCCCCTCACAGTTGTCAAGAAGAGTAATATTAGCTATATGCACCAAAGCCATCTTTTTTTACCAGGCTGTAAACATGTTTTTATTAGCTTAAAATTGGGAAATTTACCATTGCAGTCAGAAATCATCTGGATTTCCTGGAGCCAGCCCCCAAAGGCGAGTCGATGAATTGCAGTTTTAGTTACTTCCGTATTGGCTCCTGAGGGAGAGCGGGAGTTGTTCTGATTGTAAAAATGAGCACACATCCGCATCGCAGAATAAGGTCAATACTATATCCTACTAAACGGACATCATAAATCAGGATTATCTAACAGAATTATTCAAAGAAATCTACTATCAAAAGTTAACAAAATGGCCAGAAGGGCAGCATATCTATGATTAGCTTTCATGAGGGACTTGTAATAATTATATATCAATATGTCTTCCACTGCAGTAAACACACACACACACACACACACGGATGGACCCAGTGAGATCTGATGCAAGGACACACACTGCAGTGCTCATTCCACAGCGCTGGGAGAAAGAAGAGTCCCACCAGAGGACACAGCAACACACAGATGCAGAGAGCGTCCACACACTCACTGCAGAGACCATACAGAGAAGATATCCCACATAAACACACAGCTACTGAAATACTTTCCAGAAAAATTTATGATAATAATTCTGTTTCTTTGCACATGGAATATATTCTAATGTCATGAAAATAGCACAATGACTATATATTTATATCGTATCGATCCAATAAAAAGTGTATTGTTTCATATTATGCTCTATCGATTATTATGGGGTGTGTTTATGTTATTCCTTTTTCATAATTGAGCACAATATTACACGCCATTACGGGGATGCAGATAGAAACATGAATAACAGCATCGTGAAAAAGTTGCAATCTTAAAAGTCTTTACATTTAGCATTTTATTCATTCGTTTTTGAAAAGTGTACGTCTTTAATTCTTTAAATTAGTTTTTTAATTGTTTCAATTCTAAACAAAGTGAGAAATATGATTGCCTATGAATGAGTACATTTCTGAGTATATACTTTAAAATGTAAAAAACATAAATAGTCCACGTGTGTACATGTGGTCAAGATATATAAATTGTTAACTGATTGAATTTACAGAAGAGGTATTATATTGCAATATATATCATTTTTAAGATATATAAGATGACTTATATCGTGATATGAGATTTTTTTTATATCACCCAGCTCTAGAACTGAATATGCAATGTGGTTATTCAGATATACAGTATATAAAACATGACTTTATCCAGGCCGATCTCACAAGGAAACATAAATATTTTATGTATTGTTAACACGTAAAAAAAAATAAGTGGCTATGGTATAAGATAATTGCAGGAAATAATTCCAAAAGGCAAATGACTCTGTAAAGCCACATAAAACAAAACAAAAATACAATGTTTATGCCAAGTTCAGCGGCTAATCAGCCGGAATCAGCGGAGGTGATGTGACGGCGACCAGCGAGACCTAGCTGTCACTCAAGTGGCCACGCCCTTAATTTTGCAGACTTAATATAACTTAATAAAAACGAAACGGATGAGTTAAAAAAAATTCACCCCCCCCTCACAGTTGTCAAAAAGGGTAATATTAGCTATATGAACCAAAGGCATCTTTTGTACCAGGCTGTAAACATGTTTTAATTAGCTGTAAAATTGGCCAATTTACTAATGCAGTCAGAAATCATCTGGATTTCCTGGAGCCAGCCCCCAAAGGCAAGTCGATGAATTGCAGTTTTAGTTACTTCCACATTGGCTTCCCGAAGGAGAGCAGGAGTGGCTAATTCGTACAAATTCATAAGATTTAATTCGTATGAAAACATACAAATTTTAAAAGTAGTCATGTCCCCAAACCCCAACCCTCACTGGGTAATGAGCAATTCAAACTAAAATGTACGAATGAGACCATATACATTAATACAAAATAGCCACTAAATTAAAACATTACGAATTGCAGTGAGATTGAAAACAAAAGAAATCATTTCAGGATGAGAATCAAAAGTAGACAGGGGTGTCTATGTAACCTAAGTCTTAGATTAAACTCCCTTTAGTGACAGTACACAGAAAATTTACAATTCTGTCATTTACTCTAGTTTTACTTACTCTAAAAATAAAAAAGTCATTTTGCAAAATGCTGAAGAGTCACTGACATGTCCATTGTATTTTTTCCTACTATAGGAGTCAACGGCTTCCAGTTTTTAAATGTGTTCAATGGGGGAAAAAAAAACCCTATAAAGGGTTGAAACCACATGAGGGAGCGTAAGTGAATAAAGTAAATTTTAGAAGAGTAAATTTTTATTTTGGAGTGAACTGTCCTTTTAAGGCCTGGATCCTAAGCAATACATGTAAGTTTAATAATAATGAAAGAATACTTTAGAGATGAATAAATAAGAACCAAAAAAAAAAAAAAAACGGAAAAAAATACTTTACCGTGTCCTAACTACATGCAATGTGACAAGATTCCAGCGACAAGCATTTTAGCTGTCCTTACCTAATCCAACACGACATGACAGAAACATTTAAATACATACCTGTCAACTTGCCCATTTTTCCCGTATTTTACAATTTACAAAAGCTATTTTTCCATATTTCTCCCGTATTTTTATCTTTTTATGAAGGGTGGCAATAAACATTAAATACGCAAACCATACCACCAAACCACCAGGGGCTCTTAAATGTGAATCTGTTCTGTGCTTTCATTTTATTTAGGCATAAAAACACTTTGAAATTAATATAAAAACGGCAGGATTCCCTTCCTTTCCGTTACAGGCGCTGTTGCCCTTCCTAAGCAATCCTCAAAACAGTCAGTTCATATAGCGGTGCGTGACTGTCAGGCGCGCTCAATAGTGACAAATAGACGCTGTTTCCCAAACAGATTCTGTACAGCCGATTTAAAGTGGACACTCTGGGTTTTGGAGGCACGTTTGAACAGCCATATACACATGACAATAATACTAATAATAATATCTAAACATGTCGATCTTGGTGAGTTGTCTTTTAAACACAACAAATTTTGCAGAAATGAGCATAAAAAGTTAGCAAAGCAATCGAATGCTTTCATTATAGATGTGTGCAGTTTTAAAGTGACACCACTGTTATTTAAGGTATTCAAGCAAAAAATCTAAATGAGAGATTCATTCGCTGCTCTTTAATCAGAATGTTTAAATTATACAGTGAAGAAAAGGTTAATGAGATTTGATAACTTGGTTCAATTTCTTTATAACAGCTTTTAATTTTAATAGGCTAAACTGTTTAATTTGGTTGCAGCTTTTTCTAATGTACTGACCGTTTCGACTGTTTATTTACAATGAAACAGCTTCAGATGAACAGATTAGCAATTAGGGGATCATTTTATTTTTTTATTGAGGGTGGGGTGGGGGGATAACCCTTATTTTCTCATCCCAATGTTGACAGCTATTGCCATTAAAAATCAGCTACTGCACATCCAACAAAATGGTAAGAGTTGTAATCTAATTACATAGTAAACATATTAAAAGTACATAGGCTGAGAGACTGATGTGGTTTGCACTGAATCACAGTTCTGACTTTATTGTTTTGAGTTTTACTGATTTTATTTCATGATCTGAGGTGAACTATCTGCTGCTGCATTCATTATGGCAATAAATATAATGTGAAATGGGATTCAAATGCACATTGGTGGCATTTAACACTAAATACAGCCCATAATCAGTACCTTAGGTGATCTTTATCACAGTAGTTTATGCTGTTGTTGTGCTGGGACATTGCGATAGAAACTCTTTCTAAAAAGGACATTTTGTGCATCACTGTCACAGATAGGACAAAAACTACTTTTAACATGGAAATAACTTTTATCATGTCACATCACATGAAGTTAGGATATGTTGTTAATGTGCTAAAAATAGATTGTGGATGTTAATTGTCTTTAAATAAGAGATCTAGATGAAGGCCATGTTCATGTTGTCTCAAGATTATGCAACCGAAACAACAGCTCTAGCAAATAAAATAGCAAAGTCTTCATAAACACAAAAGCTTTATACATTTCTGACCGTTCAATCATTAATATTTTCTTTCGGCTTGGTCTCTTAATTCATCAGGGGTCGCCACAGCGAAATGAACCTCCAACTTATCCACCATATGTTTTACACAGCGAACGCCCAGCACTTGGAAACACCCATACAGTCTCACATTCACACACACACACACACACTTTGGCCAATTTAGTTTGTTCATTTCACCTATAGCACATGTGTTTGGACTGTGTGGGAAACTGGAGCACTCGGTCGAAACCCACACCAACACCGGGAGAACATGCAAACTCCACACAGAAATGCCAACTGACCCAGCCGGGACTCAAACCAGCGACCTTCTTGCTGTAAGGTGACAGTGCTAACCACTGAGCCACCGTGCCGCCAAATTTCTGACCACTGAAACTAATTTGCATGGTAACAATTTCAAGTTAATCAGGATTAAAACCAAATATTGTTATTCCAAATGACCAAAAAAACTTTTCAAGGCACATATTAACATGAATTAACTTATAATATAAACCAGGTCAAGATCATTTTTAATAGACACCTGCCAATATTCAATAATTCACTATATAGTGATAATGAACATGCACATTATTAATTGTACTTCAAAATATCGGGAATAATTATTAATTATTTAAACTTTTAGATTGTCTTTTTAAAGAATGTTTAAATGTTATTAGCATTGGCTGTCCAGAACATTTTCAAATGGATCTTAATAGCTCAAACATTCATATTTTCACATGTTAATCTGACCCAGCTACATGCTGAAATATTGATTGAAAATGATGTGATTATTAATAGGGCTATTGTGCATTAACACTGTGTCATAATGCTTCAACAGCTAACATTCATTAATTTAACTAAACTTACAATCTACAAAAGCTTCTATTAATCTTAGATGAATACGATACACATGACAATAGTCGTCATAATTGTTTTATTAAATTGAGTTATTAATAACTAATACAATTCTGTCTTGTTTTAATCTATATTAACATAATAACTATAATAAATCTGTCTTTTTCTCACTGTTGATTTTCATCCATGAACTAACATTTACTAATGAGACTGCAATTGCTATTTATTAATTGAAAATGTAATTTATAACTCCAATGACAAAAAACATTCCAAGGCAGAGATTAATGTGAATTAACATAATATAAACCAGGTCAAGATCATTTGGCCAATATTCAATAATTCTATATATAGTGATAATGAACATGCACAATATTGATATCGCACTTTAAAATATTGTGAATAATTATTAATTATTTAAACTTTTAGAGTGTCTTTAAGAATATTTAGATTTTATTAGCATTGGCTGTTCATAACATTTTCAAATGGATCTTAATAGCTCAAACATTCATATTTTCACATGTTAATCTGACCCAGCTAATATTGATTGAAAATTATGTGATTATTAATAGGGCTATTGTGAATTAACACTGTGCCATAATGCTTCAACAGCTAACATTAATTAATTTAACTAAACTTACAATCTACAAAAGCTTCTATTAATCTTAGATGATTACAACCCACATTACAATAGTAATCATAATTGTTTTATTGAGTTATTCATAACTAATACAATTCTCTTTTCTCATTGTTGATTTTCATCCATGAACTAACATTTACTAATGAGACGGTAACTGCTATTTATTAATTGAGATTGTAGATTATGCCCTAATGCTCCAACAGCTAACATTAATTAATTTAACTAAACTCACAATCTAGCGTTTATTAATCTCAGATGATTACAATACACATTATAATAGTCATCATAATTGATTTATTAAATTGAGTTATTCATAACTAATACAATACTGTCCAGTTTTAACCAATATTAACATAATAACTATAATAAATCTGTCTTTTTCATACTGTTGATTTTCATCCATGAACTAACATTTACTAATTCTAACATTCCAAGGCACAGATTAACGTGAATTAACTTATAATATAAACCTGGTCAAGATCATTTGGGCAATGTTTAATAATTCAATAGTGATAATGAACATGCACAATATTGATATCATACTTTTAAATATTGTAAATAATTATTTATCATTTCAACTTTTAGAGGTTCTTTAAGAATATTTAGATTTTATTTGCATTGGCTGTGCATAACATTTTCAAATGGATGGTGAATTAATTGGTTATATCTATTAGCTCGAACATTCATATTTTCACATGTTAATCTGGTCTACTACATGCTGAAACATTGATCGAAAATGATCTGATAATTAATAGGGCTATTAACAGTGCCATAATGCTCCAATAGTTTACATTGGTTAATTGAACTAAACTCACAATGGAAAGCACAAAGCTTTTATTAATCACGATGTTCATTTTTCATAATTTTATTTGTTCATGTTGTAATTTTTTTTATAAAATTGAGTTATAATTGAGTTATTATTATTATAACTAAATAAATTGTGTTGTTTTAGCCAATATTAAGATAGTAACTGTAATAAATCTGGCTTTTCTCACTGTTGATCCATTAAATAACATTAACTAATGAGACTTTATTGTAAGTAATTTTTTCTAAGTTGATCATTTATTCATTTTATTTTCGGCTTAGTCCCTTTATTAATCTGGGGTCATCACAGCGGAATGAACCGACAACTTCTCCAGCATATGTTTTATGCAACGGATGCCCTACCAGCTGCAACCCAACACTGGGAAACATCCATACACACTCATTCACACACATACACTACGGACAATTTAGCTTACCTAATTCACCTATAGCGCATGTCTTTGGACTTGTGGGGTAAACCGGAGCACGCGGAGAAAAGCCACACAAGCACGGGGAGAACGTGCAAACTCCACACAGAAACGCCAACTGAACCAGCCAGGGCTTGAACCAGCAACCTTTTTGCTGTGAGATGATAGTGCTACCCACTGCGCCACCGTGTTGTGATATTGTACTTTATGATCATTTTGCAATTTAATTTGGTTGAAACATTTGCTTATGAGCATGTGAACACAATAAGTAATACACAATGTGCATTTTCTTGGTTATTATACCTGTTAAAGAAACCCTTTTTTTGCAGCTTAGGTCAATATCGCGATAACACCGTACACCATGGTATCAGCAAATAATCTCAACAAGAAATTCTGATACCATCCTAAGCTTCATATTTAATACATCCCTGCATTTTCATCACAAATAGCTTTCTGAGCAAACACCAACATAATTTCTTGCCAACACAGTGCTTTCATAATAAAAATGAGTTTTGACTAACATCAACACCAAACTCTCCAAATGACTATGAAATGCTGAAAACTGCACTGTCACTCTTCCTCCAAACTCTAATCTGCATAAGTCCTGAACTCAGCGCACCTGAAATAAGCCTCCAATTCCCAACAGGGTGATTCATTATGCCATTTAGGAGGACACAGTTATGTAAGCATTAAAAGTTGAACGTTTTGCCACCAACAATCTCGACTTCAGTTTGAGCAAATCACGATTTCAATCTTCAGACCAAGCCAACACAGAATTTTGGATTGATGTAAACAAGTGGACACTAATACGTCACTGCAGAGCACAATGCAGGTGTTTAGGATGAGGACAAGAAGGCCAAAGCTCTTCCCTGCGACACAATAAGCAGAAAAACAGGCCTATGACAGGATCAGTGTGTCCACCTTACCAGGCGAGCTTGAAGCCTTTCATTAGTGCAGTACAGGCTGTCCTGATCCCACAGTGTCATCTTCCCATTTCACGGGCCGCCTTTCCCAAGGCATCCCGAGCGGGATCTTTAATCCGGATCGCTTCTGATGATCCCAAATGCTGCCGATCAGCCTGACTCAGAAAGCCTCATTGTGCATGAATGTGCCGGTGAGCCATACTTCCACATCAAGTTTGTATGTGTAGCGCTCATGTGCACCTCTCTGAAATGCAGCAGCTTCTCTCTCTCTCTCTTTGCAGATGAGAGCCTCTCTCATCCCAATCTGCCGCTCACTGAGCATGCTCACATCTTTAAGCCACTCCTCCCTGCTTCCTTCCTGACTCAAAGAGATTCCTGTCGGCTCTCCCCTCACTGTGTGTGTGTGTGTGTGTGTGTGCATATTATGTGAAATATCAGGACACAAACACATAAAATGCCAGTGGTGACAGATATTACAAGAAGATGGTGAATTATGAGGACATTGCCTATGTGTCCCCATTTTTTAAAAAAAAGGCTTACAAATTGTTTCAGTAAGTAAAACTGCATAAGGGCAAGGGTTAGGTGTAGGTTTGGTATATGGTAATAGAAAATACAGTTTGTACTGTATAAAAAATAAAGGAAAAATATGGAATGTCCCCACATTTCACAAAAACAAAGCTGTTTGTTTGTGTGTGTGGGACTACGGCTGTCGACAGCTGGTCTTCTAATCCCTTAATACAGATGGACGGTAAACACTGCGAATGGATGGGAGAAATGTATTGTTTGTGGTCTTGTTCTATTCCAGTTTGAGCTGCTATAAAGCACAACCACATACAGACACACACATGTTGGCATTGGTGATTTACAGGGAATCTCCATAGGTGTAATGTAATTTAGACACCTCTTATATGGCCCTTCTCATAAACCGTACCCTCACAGGAAAGCTGTGGCAATTTTAAATGTAAAAAACATAGAGTAAGATTTTAAAGAATTTTGAATTAAAAGGACACCAAAATGTCCTTATAAACCATCATAATAGTGTACAAGTATGTCATACCCATGTCATTATACAGAAAAAAACTGTCCTTGTAAACCACCAAAACCAGTACACACAGCTGATATTACAGTATATATCTAGTCATTTGTTCAGACTCTGATCCCATGTAGACACAGCTCATTGAAACATCTGCAAGCCGTATGTTCTTGATATGCGCTCTGACACTGATTTTGGCAGCAAAGATCAACAGGAAGTGTTTACTGAAAATAAGAAGAAATAGAATCTCTAAAATATATGTGCGTAGAAACAAGCTGTAAGCAGTGTCAATGTGACTGGATGTTTATTTCACTGAGAGTTAGTCATTTGATGTTACATCAACTGGCGTAAAAAAAAAAAAAAAAAAAAAAAAAAAGATATGTACATGCACAATCATGCAATGCGACAACTACCACTGGAAGTGCCGACAGTAAGTGCAGGCAATATATGACTGTCATCTAGTAATGGCCAAGAAGACAGTGACCTTCAGAGATTTAATCAGTCAGTGTGTCACATCTACATGTCATTTTCTACTGGTTATGCAATGTTTTTCATTAAAAAGGCCTGTATTACATTGTGCAAAAAAATTAATTGAGGACTAGTGCTTTGGGAGATATCTGAGAGTGAGAAAGATATGGTTTGGACTTTTAAAGAGACTAAAATGAGGACACCTCTAAAAGATTGACTGTTCTAGCACTTCATAACTGACCATACACATTTACACCAGGGTTTACAAACACACAAATTGGTCCTACTTTACAAAAAAGTTTCATTAGTAATTGTTAGTTACTGTACCATGAAATAATACAGCATCTATTAGCTCAACATTTACGAACGTATTATTCATTCATTCATTTTCTTTTCGGCTTAATCCCTATATATATTAGGGGTCATCACAGCGGAATGAACCGCCAACTTATCCAGCATATGTTTTACACAGCGGATGTCTTTCCAGCTGTAACCCATCACTGGGAAACACCCATACACTGTCATTTAAACTCATACACTACGGACAATTTAGCTTACCCAATTCCCCTATACCACATGTCTTTGGACTGTGGGGGAAACTGGAGCAACCGGAGGAAACCCATGCCAACCCAGGGAGAACATGCAACTGACCCAGTCAAGACTCAAACCAGTGACCTTCTTGCTGTGAGGCTATACAACACTACTCACTGCGCCACTGCGAATGTATTATTGAAATCCAAAAGTTATGCTTGTTAAGTAAGGGATAATCAATGGTTTGCTGTTATAAACAGAATTTTAAATGAACGATGTGGGGGCAAATAACTGCCTGACGTGCAAGTTAAAACATATTGGGAATAGTAAGACGACGTTCTTCTTTATACATTTTTTCACCTCAATCCAAACTTGAGATTGCAGATCTTTTCTCCAGCAACAGGAGAGAACTACGCTACAGAGAAAGAAAGGCTATGGCAACTGTCACTTATAATGATTGCTATGGTTATTACTAATAGTTGGGGGAAGCACATTTATTTTGAGCTGTGATCAAAACTGACTGGAACTACCTGTGCATTTCAATGGATTAATGCAAACCCTCCAGCCAATCAGAATCAAGAATTTTAACAGACCATGGAATAGTAACTGCATAGTGAGTAAACATGAAGTAACAATTCTTTATGTCTATCTATCTATCTATCCGTCCGTCCGTCCGTCCGTTCGTCCGTCCGTCCGTCCATCTGTCCGTCCGTCCGTCCATCTGTCCGTCCGTCCGTCCGTCCGTCCGTCCATCCATCCATCCATCCATCCATCCATCCATCTATCTATCTATCTATCTATCTTTTCTTTATGTCTATCTATCTATCTATCTATCTATCTATCTATCTATCTATCTATCT
>CAIGQZ010001492.1:26896929-26913613 GCA_903798205.1 Danio tinwini | reverse complement strand
TCTATCTATCTATCTATCTATCTATCTATCTATCTATCTATCTATCTGTTCTGTCTGGTTCTTGAATCTGATTGGCTGATAGTCATGCAACATCCTACAATAACAGCACTCTTAAATCCTCTTCACCCTTCTGTATTACTCCGCCCACATAGAGTGACAGCAGATCAATAAACACTACAGTTTGACAAATATTGCAGCTGTTTGACAACATAATGTACTTTTGATGCTTTTTTTATGTGTTAATGTAGTTGTTTAGATTGCACCTATGCAGTTTATATATACGTTAGTGCATATTTTAAGCTTGTCATGCTGAGCAGAGCAAAGAAGGTTGACATTTAGCCACAAGATGGCGACAGAGACCACGTAATAAGTCCTTAAGGGAGAAAAACTCAGCGTAATGTCAAACTACAGCTGAACAAATCATTATAAATCAGGTAAGTGACATTCTATGTCGATCTCTCTCTTTTGTATGCCCCAGTGATGTATTTACACCATAGTAATCTGCTAGTGTTTGCTTTGCTTTGGCTTTTTCGGGGTTAATTATTATGATCTCCTGGTTGCAACAGAAACATACTGGGAAATCTCTGCAGACTGATGGCATTTCATGCTGTACAGCCTCATATCATCTTAAAATGTGAGCAAAATCACCTGTTTTGTCATCACAATAGATATTACGCTAGAGAATCATTCAAATACTAGCTCTAGTCGGCGCCAGTGGTGTAGTGGTTAGTGCGTCCACACATGCACTCCGGTGCTCACGGTGACCCGAGTTCGATTCCACCTTGTGGTCCTATGCCGATCCTTACCCTCTCTCTCTGCTCCCCATGCTTTCCTGTCAATTCTCTACTGTCCTATCTAATAAAGGTGAAAACCCTGGAAAAAAAATGACGTTTGTGAATTAGTAACGGCTTCTGCTTTTCTGACGTCAGCTGCAGATGTGTATGAATGGCGGAAAAAAAATAGTCTCTCATACAAAAGGATTTTTAGACTTTGATTTTTTTTTATATACACGATTATGCTGTCGAACAGTTGTATAAACACAATATCACACTATATATACACACATATATATTATTATTATTTATAATTATTATTATTATTTTTTGTTACCCATGAAGTAAAACCAAATATTGTCATCTAATTGCCTTTTTCTTCACTTTATCACACAAGTCAAAGTCATAAATAAATGACCAATAAATATAGCAAAAATGCATACACGGACCAGCCAATTAGAACAAGTCTGTGCAAGTGCACTTGCCAATCAGAGTGTGTGCATGTTACTGTGGTGCTGAATGGACAGCTCCACCATAGGCTCTGAATGTGAACATAACACAGTGCTAAAATAATGCTTACAATTTTGTCAAAATTTTAACTAAATTAAATAATTGTTATCTAGATTAACTAAAATGTGTCAGGTTTTGAATTTTTAGATTAAATTAAAAGTGATGTTTAAAAAAAGGTTCAATTTAATTTTAGACTAAAGTAACATGGGAACTTTTGCTGGACCTTGGGATCAAAAACTGTACAAATTACTATCAATTCCTTTATGAATTCACCATATTTTGGTACTTTTATGATCTTTTATTATGTTTGCCGAAAGCAAATACAATGTAAAAGACGTTAAAATGATTTAGAAGTAATAAAATGTTTTAAATCATTTGCTGTTTTAAATGCATTTTAAAACAATAGCACAGAATAACAATAGAATAGAAAAGGCACATGATTTCCGAGCATAGGTCAGCAATAATGTGAAATATCAGCACTGCACATGTAATGGGGTTGCGTCATCGTGTTCATGTGCCCTTGCTGTGTCTCTGGGGGTCTGAGTGGAGAACAGCAGATGAGGAGAACCCGGGGTGTATTCGTGCTATGTTTAAAGACGCGTCCCGACAGCTTCTGAGAGCTGCCATATGAGCCGCCCCCTCGGCATCACTGAGCTCACTGACACTGATGGGAGGCGGCCAATCAGAGGAGAGCACCACGAGTCAGGTGATGAGGTGACTGTCAGGCTGCGTTAGAGAGCGCACTGGAGAAGTGAAGTGAGGCAGCTAATCCTCACACACACACACACACACACACACACACACACACACACACACACACAAACACACACACTGAACAACCCTGCACACAATCCTGACAAGCAAAAAAACACAGTATGATTATCATACCACTGAAAAATCCCTCAGAGGGATCAGGAGATATTACTCACAACTATTTGCCAAAATCCAGACTGCATAGAGGGAATACCTTATATAGAGTGAAATCACCTTATATAGAGTGTAGAAACAATAAATGAAAAAAGACTGTCGGTACATTTTGAAACTAAAGGGTGCAACTAAAAAAGGTTTGCACCCACTCAAAAAAAAAACAAAAAAAAAAAAAAAACAAGAAGATAAAACAACCATCTAAAAATGCTGAGTTATAAATGAGCCCTAAACCAATGTTAGGTCAAATATGGAAGACAAACAACAACTGGGTTAAAAAGAGTAAATTAAATTTAGTTCTAAAAATTTACTCAAAATTGGGTTTGTCCATATATTGACTCAACATTAGAATATGACAACCCAGCATTTTTAAAGTGAACAGAAACAACATTTTTTCAAAACAAAATCTTTATCCAATGTCAAGACAAAATACTGGTCTGCAACACCAATTAAACATGCTATTTTTCCCAGCTTTTCACCACTGGAAAAATGTGAAGCTATGTTTATGTGATACTATGCTAAATTTACTAGGCAAGGCAAGGCAAGGCAAGTTTATTTATATAGCACATTTCATACACAGTGGCAATTCAAAGTGCTTTACATAAACAAGAATAAAAAAAGACAAGATTACAGTAATCCACCCTGCTGCTGATAAAAGCATGAACAAGTTTCTCTAAGTCTTCACTTGAAACAAAGTATTTAACTCTTGCAATGTTTTTGAGATGATAGTATGCTGATTTACTAATTGCTTTGACATGACTATTGAAACTCAGGTCTGACTCCAGAGTCGCATCAAGATTCTTGACCTTATTTTTTGTTGTTTGACCTTTAGAGCCAAGGTACACATTCACCTTGAGAACCTCTTCTCTGTTCCCAAATGTAATGACTTCAGTTTTCTCTTTGCTTAACTGAAGAAAGTTTTGGCACATCCAACTGTTCATTTCATCAATGCATTGGCAGAGGGTGTCAATGAGGCTGAAGTCATTAGAGAATAAGGCTAGGTAGATCTGAGTGTCATCAGCATAGCTGTGGTAGGAGATTTGGTTTATATAAAGGTTCAACAGGAGAGGTGGCAGAATTGAGCCTTGTGGGACTCCACATGTCATAGGTGTCCACCTTGACCTATGGTCACCTATACTGACATAGTAACCTCTCCCTTCAAGATAAGATCTGAACCATTTGAGCATCATCCCAGACAACCCAACCCAGTTTTCCAGCCTATCCAGAAGTATGCTGTGATCGACAGTGTTAAATGCAGCACTAAGATCGAGCAATACCAGCACTGTTAGTTTGCCTGAATCTTTATTACCATGTATACTATGGTAAGCTGTACATTTTGAAACTGAAGGATGCAACTCAAAAAGGTTTGCACACTCTCAAAACACTTAAATAACTGCTTACTTATTGTATGTAGTTTCAAATGAAATTATTACTCCAGTTATTATTGTTTTTATTATTATTACCATAAAAAATATATAATAATAGTAATAATCAATATTAGGGTGATTTCTGAAGACTCTGAAGACTGGAGTAATAAAGCTGACAATTTATCTTTAAAATCCCAGGAAAAAATTAATAAATTTAATTATATACTACTTTTGTTCATAATAAATAAAAAACATAAATCCGTTATTTTATAGTGCAACAACAATTCACAATGTTACCATTTTTACTGTATTTGTGATGAAATAAATGGACTCTTGGTGAGCAGGATAAGCTTATTTAAAAACATTTAAAAATCCTACTGACCCCAAACTTTTGACCGCTAGTGTACAGTGCTCAGCATAATTGAGTACATAGAATATTTTTATCTATTTCTCAGTGAATATATGCAATGTATTCTGGTGCATTTAAACAAAACATATTTATTAAACAGATATATTTATTAAAATAATAGTTTTAATTAAGTCAGCAAACATATTTAGAAATTGAAAGAGGATACAATTAAACTCAAGCAAAATATTGCTAAAATAAATTACAACCTACAAAATTTCAACTTAATTTTTCCTTTTTTTTGCTTCTCTTGATTTCTCCTTTTTTCTTTTTTTTGTATTTCAATTTTTTTTTTTATAACATATACATTTGGGTGAACTTGTTTTTAACCTTTATCATAAGTAATTTAGTTAGAATAGCTCCAGATTTGGCTTCAGTGCTGACTAAACTAATATATATGCACAAATATATTATTGTTAAGCTTCCTATTAAAAATATGAATTAAAAATATAGATTTGTGAGGGTGTACTTATATACGCTGAGCACTGTATACAATTGAAGTAAGAATTTTTAGTGCCCTGCTTATTTTTTTCCCTTATTTCTGTTTAACTGAGGGAAGATTTTTTCAACACATTTCTAAACATAATAGTTTTAATAACTCATTTCTAATAACTGATTTATTTTATCTTTGCCATGATGACAGTAAATAAATAATATTTGACTAGATATTTTTCAAGACACTTCTATACAGCTTAAAGTGACATTTAAAGGCTTAACTAGGTTCATTAGGTTAACTAGGCAGGTTAGGGTAATTAGGCAAGGTATTATATAATGATGGTTTGTTCTGTAGACTATCAAAAATATATAGCTTAAAGAGGCTAATAATTGTGACCTTAAAATGTTTTTTTCTCATTAAAACTGCTTTTATTCTAGCCAAAATAAAAAAATAAGACTTTCTCCAGACGAAAATATATTATCAGACATACTGTGAAAATCGTTTGGGAAATATTTAAAAAAGAAAAAAATATATCAAAGTGGGGCTAATATTACTGACTTCAACTATATATAAATCAAGTCCAAATTATTTATACCCCTGGAGTTTGAATAACTTCAAATATATACACACATACAGTGTAGATACAGTGGGGGAAAATAAGTATTGAACACGTCATGTTTTTACTGTGAATAATATTTCTAAAGAGGCTGTTGACATGGAATTAAACCAGATTTTGGTAAAATCCCAAACAATACAAACATAAAAATAAAACAAAACAAAAACTTAAAAATGAGATGCGTGTAATAACAATGAAATAACAGAAGGAGAAAGTCCTGAACTACTGAAATGTATTTAATACTTTATATAAAGGCTTTTTTGATGCTGGCAGCTTAAAGACGCCTCTCATGGAGAATAGTCACATGCATTGTTCAGGTGTAATTTATTCACAGAATTCAACAGAGTGTAACAGGGTTGATGTTCTGTGGGTGTCATCTATCTGAACACTTTTTTTTTGTATTTTCTATTGGATTTGAGTCAGGTGATTGGTTGGGCCATTCTACAGCTTGATTTTCTTTCTCTGAAAGCATTTAAGAGTTGTCTTGGCTGTGTTTTGGATCATTGTCTTGCTGAAATGTCCACCCTGTATTCATCTTCATCCTCCTGCTAATGTACATGTTGGTTAAGCAGCTGATATTTATTTACACTAAGGAAGTGCAGAAGAACTACTGATAAATTTCAGTTGCTGTCTGGGCTTTCACTGCCTTTCTACACCTTCCTTTCTTCATGTGCTCAAAACTTTTCACTGTGTCATTTCATTTTATTACACAACTTCATTTGTAAACTAATTAGATTTCTTTGCAAATATGGATTTCTTTAGTTGTTACCAACATCTGGAGAAAATGTCAAGTCAACAGCACCTTTAGAAATATGTTTTCTGAGAAAATGGTGACGTGTTCAGTACTTATTTTCCGCAATTTCTATGCAAAAAAACAGGTTTAGTTAACAAAAAATTAAAACTAAAGCCATTTTTTGTCAACTTAAAGTAAATGCCAACTTAAAAAATAAAAATTATAAAGAAAACCACAGTAGTTTCCAACAGTGATACAAAAATAAAAGCAGAAAGAATCTGACCCATTTATTCACTTTATTCACAAAAGAAAAAGAAAAAAAGATATATATTTTACAACATGAATGTGCATAGACAATGGAAAAAAGAACAAAAATGGCATTACCTACTTATTCATAGCTACAAATAATAAATATTTGATTACAAAACACATCATAAACAAATTCTCCTCAAATCCCATGTTAAATCTGAAATCTATTGAGCACAGACTCCATGCAAAGTAGACCTACTTACACATTTACTGACATGACTTATGATGTAAACATCCAGGTCTCAGGTGTTTTGCTGAGATTGAACACAGTGGATCCCACACAGGAAGGAAGACTCAATCATTGGCTCATGACCTACTTTCACTGGCTCTTCACAGCCCACTCTTCCTAACAGAAGAACTCACACAGCTTATTTCTTCTGCAGTTTAAAGACTCTGAGCCCGTAGAAAGACAAATGACCAAAAAGTACTCGTATACAGTAGAAGTCAAAATTATTTGCCCTCCTATGATTTTTCCTGTTTTTTTTTTTTTTCAAATATTTCCCAAATTATGTTTACCAGAGCAAGGCATTTTTCACAGTATTTCTGATAACATATTTTCTTCTGGAGAAAGTCTTATTTGTTTTATTTCAGCTAGAATAAAAGCAGTGTTTACTTTTTAAAAACAATTTCAAGTTCAATATTATTAGCCCTCTTAAGCAATATTTTTCCGATTGTCTACAGAACAAACCATCATTATACAATGACTTGCCTAATTACCCTAACTTGCCCAATTAACCTAATTAAGCCTTAAAATTGCATTTTAAGCTGAATATTAGGTAACACTTTATAATAACTACACACTATGAATAATTTATTATGTTAAGAATACAACATTTATAGCTGTATTTTTAAACTGCTTACCAACATCTATTAATGTCACCAAATTTGAATGTTATTACTTGATTGAATGGGCGCTATCAGTGGTTATCCGCTGATAGATATAGGCTACTGGTAGGCTCAAAAGGCTGTTATCAACCATCCACATGGTTAATCAGCTATATAAGATATCAAATTTCTGCTCTTCTCTCGTAAATCCACCAAAGGCCGCTCCGATTGGCCCTCCTCCTTCCCTAAATCTAACCATCAGTTTTTTTAAAAAGTTATCAAAGCAAATTATTTTAACACAGGCTCATTCTGAAAATGTAGTCCTCTGGACGTTTCTGGAGACTGCAAATTATGTAGCTGGAGGTACGTATAGCTTTATTTCATTTTTTTTTTTTATGAACGATATGGGGCGGTATGACTCTGTTCCTTTTCGCGCTTACCAGCTGACCGATTACCTCCGTGTGGAGGGCTTTTCCATCGCTACCAGTTTTTACCGTTGGCTCGTCATGTTATGTTGGTGGACTTGAGATGCAGAGAGGAGTTGACCACGACGACGGGGTTCGAGTCCGGGGAAGAGAAGTTCCAGAAATCAGGTAAGACAAAAATGTTTTTTTTTCTTTTGTAAACCGTTGGTTGGGTTTAGGGAAGTAAGTAAGTGGGCGGGTCAATCAATAAAATTGGTTGGGTTTAGGTAAGGAGGAGGGGGGTGGGTCAGTCCATTGGTCGGCCAGCCAGTCAGTCGTTTATTCGGTCAATTAGTCAGTCAGACAGATAGTCGATCGACAGCGGCTTCTGTTGGGTTTATGCAAGAACAGTGGGTGCGAACGCACTTGTGAGAGAAATTTGAGATATAAAAAAGCACACACAGCTGCCTCTCGCGGATTCACGAAAACAAAAACTGCAAAAATACGTACCTTCCGGGACGTATTTCGAGATCTCCAGAAACGTCCACGGGACTACGTTTTCAGAATGAGCCTGGGTTGAATTATTTACTTGTTTGGCTTTTGTTTTACCTGCTTTTTAAAACCGTTCTTTGCCAGACTCAAACCCTGTCATTGCTGTCAACTTCACACCATGTCACAAGTCTGCCGACGTACACGGTGAGCCACTGGAGAAACTGGCAATGGCAGAAAAGCCATTCATATGGAGGTAAGCACGCATACCGCCACACAGAGTTAGTTTTAAAGACAAAATGCAGAAAGAGCCTATGCTGATTAATTATGTTATTTAATAAATTTCCCATTAATTGTGTTTTATTAAAGTCTAACCCAACCCCAACCCTAAATCCAACCGTCACAGTAATGTAAAATCAGATCTGGATCTGGAGTCTTCTCTATTAGTATAGGTGATAAACCATGTGGATAGCATCCTTCTGAGCCTACCAGTAGGTACAGAAGGCCCCTACTGGCCCATATCTATAAGCTGATAACCACTGATAACGCCCATTCAATCCACTGATACGAAAAAATATTAAAGAATTCCAATTGTAATAATTCTGAGCTCAACGGCATATGTGGCAGAGAAAAAACTAAGTTTAACGGGAAGTCAGAAGTGCACATGAGCTTCCTGTAAGAGCTGGGATTGTGTTTAGAGCTCAGTGGAAAAGAAAGAAAGCGAGAGCGAGTGAGAGGGAGAGAGATAGCGGTATCTGATTGGGGTGTTAGATAACACAGGTCTGCAGTTCTCTGATGAATCATCAGACCTGGTAACAGGACACTGCCGCTGCAGGATTCTGTCTAATCTCAGCTGAATGACGGCTTGCATGTCTTTTACAGAGATCTGACCAATTAAATGAAGACACAAAAACAGACGAGACCACCAGAGCATGTTCAAAGTCAATCGCTAATGTGCTTAAATATACACCGACTGCTTTGAAGGTCAAGATGTTAATGATGGAAGCTGTTTTCAGCCACATTTGGACTATCGAATAGAAAAAAATGCTTAATGGAAGATTAAGATCAAGATCAATGTGCATAAAGACTTATTAGATTCAATTAGATTCAACTTTATTGGCATTACCTTTGTACAAGTACTTGGCAACAAAATGCAAAAATGTCAAAACATCCATAAATTTGCGGTTTTCTGTATTAATTTGGTATTTTTCCCCATTTATTTAAGCTTTTGAATTGCATTATGGGACCATAATCTTTCTTCCTACAACTTCTAACCTTAAGAAGCTTTTCTCTGGATTTGCACCAGAGAACCAGATCTGGGAGCAGATTGATGACTGCAATTTCACATGCACTGTAAAAAAAACAAAACAGCAGCTGTGGTTGCCAGAACTTTACCAATAAAATATGACAGAAACTGTAAAATAATTTTCCAAATTTTAAAGATCTACGCTGATTACTTTTTTATATTCGCATTTGTTTTACGTCACAGAGGTAAAAAGTGAGTCTTTCACTATAAAAAAACGTAAAATTCCGGCAGCTAGGGTGCAGAAAAACCCCCTGTAAAATAACGACACATTACAGACAGAAAGACAGAATTTTTTTACTGTAATTTTACAGTACACTCTCAGAAATAAAGGTACGCAAGTTGTCACTGGGGTAGTACCTTTTCAAAAGGAACAAATTTGTACCTTCAAGTTCCATATTAATACCTTAAGGGTACATATTAGTACCTAAAAAGAACAAAAATCTTCCTCTTAAAATTTTTTGGTACTAATATATACTTTTGAGGTACCAATATGGACTCTTTAAGTACAAATTTGTACCTTCTGAAAAGGTACCACCCCAGTGACAGCTTGTGTACCTTTATTTCTGAAAGTGTACATTTATTGCATTTTATTGGGCTTTTAATATTCAATATGGAACTGTACATAAATGCACTACTAGACAAAAGTCTTGTCGCCAATCCAACTTTTAGGAGCAACAAATAATAACTTGACTTCTATTTGATCATTTGATATTGATGTATGGATATGTACTGCATCCATACATCTCTGCAATGACTCAAATAACTGATTAATGAAGTTATCTAGAATGGCAAAAAAGCGTTCTAGCAGGACTCCCAGAGTTCATCAAGATTCTTTGGAATCATCTCCAATCTGGTGACTGGGCTGGCCAATCCTGGAGCACCTTGACCTACTTAGTTTTTAGGAACTTTGATGTGGAGGCTGAAGTATGAGAAGGAGTGCTATCCTGCTGAAGAATTTGCCCTCTCCTGTGGTTTGTAATGTAATGGGCAGCACAAATGTCTTGATACCTCAGGCTGTTGATGTTGCCATCCACTCTGTAGGTCACCCACATAAATGTAACCCCAAACCATGATTTTTCCTTCACCAAACTTGACTGATTTCTGTGAGAATCTTGGGTCCATGCGGGTTCCAGTAGGTCTTCTGCTGTATTTGTGATGATTGGGGTGCAGTTCAACAGAGGATTCATTGGAGAATTCTACCTTCTGCCACTTTTCCAAATGATCAACTAGAAGTTAAATTATTATTTGTTGCTCTTACAACTGGGATCAACAACAAGACTTTTGTCAGGTACTGTATTGTGGAACGTTATGTAAAAACCATAAAAGTATCCATTTTGAGCACTGTAATATTGCAAATAATCAGTCGAAAGTGCAAAACAGAGTTTTAATATATTATTCACCAAAAATGATCATGACTGCAACAAAATTCAAATAACAGAATTTATCCAAAAGATAAAATCATCACTCTAAAGGCTTTCATAGACAATATAGGAAGGTCTCATTTTGTACATTTGTTACTGTCACGTTTGTGGATCTTTTCTGTTGTTCTTGCATGTGTGTGTGTGGGTGTGTATGTGTGTGTGTGTGTGGGAAGTGGGTGTGTCTTGTTTGGGTTCTTCACCGCGTGGTGTGTGTGTATGTGTGTTTACATTCATCAGCTGGGTGGTCACGTGTTTTGTCACTACTCAACGCACAGGTGTGTGTTATTAGTATGTTAACAGCTGATGCGCGTTCCGCGCGCTATATATGTTCAGTGTTTTGTAGTTAGCATTATCAGTCCGTTGTTTGTTCACTCCTGTGTCTGCTTCTGTTAGACTCTTTCGCTCGTGGTGGTGGAGGCTATCAGACTTAGCCTGTTTCATGTGGACCTTATGCACGTCTTTGTTTCTTTGATGTTGTTACTTCTGCCTGCTCTGATGACAACATTATCTGTGAGAGACATCATCCCAATCCGCTACTCTGATGAACTTTACTGCTGGTAAGCGTGTCGATTTCCTGGAGAGTTGCTACCTAGCGCTAACCTTCCCCTTCCCTTGATATCTGGTGAGATATCAGTGATAGACTTCTATCTGGCGCTATTTCTCGAATGAACTTTTATTCTCTGTGGAGCGTTTGCATTCTCGGTGCAACACTATATCTGGTGAGATCATACCAGTTGTGACTCTTTTAATAAATCATCTTGTTTTTTCACTTGCATTTGGGTCTCCTGTGTATATCTTTGTGACAGTTACAAGCTGGTAATTAAAATACAATTAACACACAATTATACCTCCTTTTGTCCCCTTTAAATATAGCAAATTTTGGGAAGGCAGAGAAAGCAGTGAATAATGTATGCTTGCCGTTATAGGCTTGCTGCACTTTTCTTCTGCAGCGTAAGCATCTCCGAACAAACTATAGCAAAAGGGCAACTCAGAATGTTGCTGATCACGTCAAAACAAAAAACCCTGTCCAATCTACAAGTTCTGTTCTCACCTTAAATACACAGAGGAATAGAGAGAGAGAGTGTGGCTGGCAGAGTGATCTCTTTGTTAATGAGTCTGCCTTGAACAGCTGCTAATTAAAGAAGACACACACACACACACACACACACACACACACACACACACACACACACACACACACACACACACACACACACACAAACACCTGCCTTCATCAAAGCTTTGTGCCTGAAGAGAAACAGATCTAGTTAGTCTAGTTAGTTACTGTGACAGGGACACAATGAACTTGAGCTTGTGTCGAACAGAAGAGCATGATCCTCTCAGGCTCTCATCCTCTCACACATGTATGGGTTGTGTTTGTTTTGTACAGTGTTGCATTGTTTAAGTATACATGGCTGATCATGTGGATCACAAAAAAATGATATTATAAACAACTTCCTTTTTAGTATAATTAAATTCAAATAAAACTAAATTAGTGTTTATTTTTACACTAAATTAGTGTTTAGTGTTTATTTTACTGTAAATTTGAGTTTAAGATTGAAAAAATGCCCCAAATTCATTAGAAAAATAATCATATGCAAGCAGTCACCATGAATTGTAAAGTTTTCAGAAGCTGTATGATAGCTTGGAGTGATAAACCATTTCATTTAATTTTTATGTGACCCTGTGTTTTTTTCCTATTAGCCAGCACTCACTTTTGGAGATTTACACCTACCTAATTTTAAATAGTAACAGTTTTTGACCCCAGTAATCTATAAACATAAATTAGGTATCATTGGAAAGAAGACACTTTGAGCTTTACTATGGTCCATCTAGAAGGTTTCATGCAAAAAAAAAATATAAAAAGTAATGCATTGTGAAGTAATGAGAACGGTGTTTAATATTTGTTTTTTTTTTCATATACAAACACAGGAAAACATTAATGTAATGACCTGAAAGCCAAGTGTTTCATGAGTTTATATTTCAAATTTGATCAAGATAGCATGCAAAAGGAGATTTCTGTCAAATGTTTTTAGGCTATATTGGTGTCGTTCACTCCTTCACTGTCAGAGACATGTTCTCAAAAATGCTGAATCATTTGGTCTACGTTCACAGTTCATGTATATTTGGAAAGAAGCCACTTTGGGCTTTGCTATGTATCATCTAGAGTTTATAATGCTCAAAACAAAAAGTTATAGATGCTTAAGTAATGGTAAAAAAAATTACACCGCACTAAACATTTCTGGAAAATAATTTTTCCGAGATTTTTCTGCTGTGTGATTTGATCCCTCTCTCTGTGGAACAGCAGTCTGATGAACACATGTACTGAAGGTTTCTAACAACTATTTTAGTAATTTTACATACCACTTCTTTGTTTTTTTGTAAAGTAATATACAGAAATGTATAGTATGTTTATTTTATTTTTCACTTTCAACGAAGTCAAACCTATAATTTGAGGAAATTTGATTAATGCACTTACTTGACAGATTTCATTCATTCATTTTCCTTCTGCTTTTTCCCTGATTAATAACAGCAGAATGAACCTCCACTTACTTGACAGATTTATGTGTTTTTAATTTTAGGTGGTCTTTGTAATGTGTTTTATGTTTGGTAAAATAATCAGCATCTTCAGTGATTGTTCAACTAATTACACTGTCTTGTCCTAATAGGTGGATTTAGAGGGTTTTGTATAAAAAGCACAAGTGGATTTAGCTGGTTTTGACGCTAAAGAAAATCTACCTTGTTAAAAACCCAAAAATTGTCTAAAACAACATTTATGAAAAAAATATATATTTTATTTACTAGCTAATAACCTTATCATTACCTATAAAATGAAACTTCTGAACCTAATCAGAGGAGCCTGATAGAAAATGCTCATTTACAAAAAATAGGTCTGATGGATTTAGAGGGGTTTTGCATCTGTACTCTTTATATGTAGCTGTAACTAACTTTT
Organism: Danio tinwini; assembly: GCA_903798205.1. Classification (NCBI taxonomy): domain Eukaryota; kingdom Metazoa; phylum Chordata; class Actinopteri; order Cypriniformes; family Danionidae; genus Danio; species Danio tinwini. The sequence continues at coordinate 26,900,141 of CAIGQZ010001492.1, read as the reverse complement.
TGAGGTTGGTCTAAAGCAAAACTATACTTTGTTGAAGGGAGAAAAGATAAATATGCAACATAGTTCCTAGCTCCTCCTAGTTTCATATATCAATTCGTAGTATTAGCCAAGTGTATGGTAATTAGCCTCATGTCTCAATTGTTGCTAATAACATTTACATTAAATCATAATCAATGTTGACTAACCGTGCGTTCACACCGAAGGCGGTGAGAGTGTCATAGTTCACTCTGGCTGCCCTGTTGACAACTATGTCTGCCTTTCACTCAGAGCGTCAAAACTCACTACACTGATCTCGTATTTTAAAGGAGCTGTTGCAGCATTATCAGCAAATCTGTTACATTCCCACATAAAACATGCTTTATAGCGTGAAAATGTTGCACACTATTTATCAAATTCATTTAACAATAGAAGATCAAGTTGCATGTGGTGTGGCTTTGCTTCACTTATCCAATATGTATCCATATGTCTGAAATATTCTGAAGCAGCAATACTGGTTTGTATTGTCGCATGAGATTCTTGCTTTTTCAAGCAAAAAAAAAATCTAACATTAATGCACATCAGTCCCTCGCCAGTAACTTTTTTAAATATATGTCTCTGTAAGAAAACATTTTAAATAATTGGAAATTCGATGACTGCAATAAAACCTTGGGAACAACTGTGGTCGGAACCAAAGTTCATAGTGACGGTGTTCTCTCAACTTCTCTCAAGTGGTGGACTTCTACGTTCCGATTGGTTGCTGCCGAACCACATCATAGCTCATTACCATAAAGTTGACTTGATTGGAACTCTCCTCAACACCCACACCGGCAAAGACACACCACACTGCTCCTCATCGCTTATCGCCGCCAGCTCCTATTGAAAATGAATTGCTTCCGGCTACTTTGACGCTCTCGTCGCTTTCGGTGTGAACGCACAATTAGTCGTAAGTTAGTCATGCCCAACTAAGCCTGATTTCTCTCGAGGTTTTTTTCTTTCACTTTCGTCAGTTGGTAAAGTTTGTTCCTCTCCACTGTGGCTTGCTTGGTTTGGGACTTGTGAAGCTGAGCACTGATGGATTTGCTCTTCAGTGTTTGATCTCTCAGCAGTAAAAACTAACCACACTAAACTGAACTTCAACTCTGAAAACTGGACTGACACTGTTTTAATTTACTAGAACTTCTGTTAAGCTGCTTTGACACAATCTACATTGTAAAAGCGCTAGAGAAATAAAGATGAATTGAACTGAATTGCTGCTGCTCTCCCTGCTCTGTGGACAGGCGCATGAAGTTTTGGCTCTTGAACCATCCTGCCAATACTAACTGCACAGTGATTAATATATCTATATATATTTGACGAAAGTGATCCTTACTGAACCAAAAGAAAAATCGACTTTGTACCAAAGTAAAAATAAAATAAATAAATACAAATTGTGGTCCACATAGTAAACAATATTTTTATTTTGTGCAAATGTATTTTTATCTATCTTAAGTATTTTTTGATTTAGGATAAACTACATTTTGCAGTTTAAATGAAAAGTTAAATTATACTTTGAGAAAACAGAAAACCACAAACTTTAGCTGTACCAAATGACATTTTTTTTTTGATTTTTCAGTGTACAGGATACTGCAACATGAACTAAATACATCTGATTAAGCATATTACATAAAACATTACCAAAAATAAGCATGTAGCGTCACCATTTTTGTCATTATTTTGAAAACAAAGAAATACATAATAAAAAGCCACTATATTAATCCATATAATGCATAAACATGATGCATCTATATAGTCAAAGTTGCCCGATATTATTAAATAATGATCACAAACATGGTTCACATGCACAAGTACCAATAATAACAGCAAATTAGTTCAACTTTTGGTCCTCTTCCTGTTCTTACTGCAATTCAATACATCACAGGAAACAAGATCTGTTACAGTAATTCAGACTGGATCAAATGACCGCAAATTTCTGCCTGTCAATTACAACCTGTCCAACACCTTCAGAGAGTAAAAACAGAGTAAAAGCACTCACTTATCTCGGCGAAAGTGTAGTTTTTTCCTGAGCGTGGACACTCGCGGGTGACAGCCCAGTTTGACGGGAGAGGTGCACGATAAAGTCCTGCTCTGAACCATGATGCTCTGCAGTCATGTAGACCTGCGCGCACTTCACACACACCCTCACAGGAAGAAAACTCTTCATTACTGATTTTACTGCATCTCCTCTGCATCTCTGTCTCTCTCTCTCCCTCTCTCTCTTTCTCTGCACAGGCCGTGTCTTGTCCTGCGGTGACCCAGATCCTGTGTTTTCTCAGTGTGTGTACATCAGTACAGTTTGTTTCCACACTTGAGGTGTGTTGCGGTCAGACCTCCAGCAGAGACGCTAATATGATCATCAGAGTCTCAGAGACATACAAGAGACTGCATGCAATTGGCCAAATATGAGTCAGATTTATAATCAATCTGGCGAACGGATTTAATGTTTTCCTTTGACTACAGTGCACACTGTAAAAAATGCTGGTTACTACAATCGATTTGTGTTGAGACGACGTGAAGAAATGACGTAAACTTATTAGTTTTTACAAATTTAAGTGGATTTTGAAGATAAAATAATTGAGTTGACCCCCAAAAAACTCAAGAATTGTGTTGTTTCAGCTCATTTTAAATAAGGAGTTTAAACAAACAGCAAACATCATTGTTTGAGTGTATAAAATATCCATGAATTATGCTGACAAGAGATGCTGACAACGGAGTTAAGGATCAACACGCAGTTTTTTTAAACAGAGAATGGTCAGGCAGGCAACAGTAGGGTTGACTTATACGAAACTGATGTTGTTGACACGTGATTATGATCATGATCATGACCCGAAACACCAGGTCACGTGACTAAAATGATTCAAAGTATGGAGTCAATCTAGGGCCATATATACTTGTAACATTATAGAAACTATATTTTGTTTCTGTAATTTTTTGCAAAAAAAAAAAAAAAAGTATTGAGCAAAAAATCGTAAAAAATAAGTCGCTTCATAAGAGGCAGGTTCGGGCCCGCCATACACGTCCCAGTTCCTGTGACTCTGCCCTCTCGTCAAATAAGGGCCAGAAAGTGAAATGCACAGAAATGTAAAGTGCAAAGAGAAAACAGCATTGCAAACTCACAGTTGACTGGAAAGCAAATCAAAATGAGTGTTGCAATTGACCCTTCGCTAAGCCCCGCTCTCCTTAGTTACTGTTGCTAC
>CAIGQZ010001492.1:26875074-26896529 GCA_903798205.1 Danio tinwini | reverse complement strand
GAATCACTTCCTTGGTGAGTAAACAGTAAGTAAATTTTCATTTTTGGGTGAGCTGTCCCTTTAAATGGTTTAATAGTACAGTAGTACTAGAGAAAAGTAGAGCAATTAGTATAAATTAATGGGTATCCTGGCCAGCTCATTTCACAATGTGTGTAAATAAGAGTGGAGGTGTTTCACGGCAATCCATTCAGCCCAACGGGACACGAGCAAACTGAAAATTCATCACCTTTAATGAGCATTAGCTGCATTTACGTCATGACACAAAAGCAATGTAAAAATAAGTGCAAGAATCAGCTGAAATCAGGTTGCTGAATGCGCAAAAACGAGAGCTGTGGGCTGCTGTGTGTATACTGACTTTAACAAACTGACTTTCACAGGTGTGAACACACACACACACACGATTGTTGATGTTTGCTCAAACTGCTTGTTTAAAAGCAGTTTATTTGTGTCAATTCACTTCAATTTGTAAAAAAAAAGTTAACTTAATTGTTTTGTATTAGGACCACATGAATGAATTGTGTTGGCGTAATTACCAGGGTCGTGGACATGTAGTTTCCAGCAGGCAAAATTTTTATGTAAATTTAATAGGGCTGCATTACTGAAACAAAACATATTATTGTAAAGTATTGATCTTAAAATTGTAATAATAAATATATTAATGTATTCGTATAAACTTCAGCACTCTTAATGGTGAATAATCTAAATGTCTCTATCTGATTAATGCAACCGATTGGATGATTTGTTATAAAGTTCAATGCTGAAACACTTAAAAAGAAGCTGATTTTAAAGCAACGTTGCACAGGTTTCAATGTGATTTTAACAAATTGACACTTAATATTTTACAAAATAATCTTTAATTCATATAAATTATTTTGAATTTGTTGAACATTTTTGTTCCTTTAAGTAACACATTTACTTAGAAGCCCCTGATCATTCCCCACCCAGTTTTGAATGTAACCAAAGATTTTCAGTTCCCATTTACATCCTCAAAAATACACTAGATATCAATGAGTTAAAAAACCCTGTTATGCTTTCTGCAAAAAGAAATCTATAGTACCTGTGTTACTTTATTTTTACTGTAGAACACAGAAGAACATTTTGAAGATATTATTATTCTATATCACTAAATCTTATTATAATATTATTATATTATTTTACATCAAATATTTAAATCGATTACTTCAGTCAGAAAACTATAAACTGTTACCAATAAAAATAACAAAAGACTGTTCATAATTTTATGTAAATGTACATATTTATAAAAAGGAACAAATCAAATGACAAAATAATGTTTGAGGAAAACAATCCCCTAAGGATTCTTTAAAAAAAAAATAAAAAATGCTGACTATACTAATAAACACTCAACAAACTCAATATTTATACTGTAAAAAAATCCATTAATTAAAATGTTCTGTACTTTATGATTCACGATTGTTTTCCGTTTATTTTATAGTTATTAGTTTTTTCGAATATTAATTGCATTATGGGATTTTAATGCTAAAAGGTCAACTGTGCAGAGTGATTTTTATTGACATTTTAGTACATAGTTTGAAGCAGGATATTGTATAATTTATAGAGAATTAAGTCCATAAAGTTACAGAAACAGTACTGGCAGTTTATTTCCAGGCTTTGTACCATAAGTTACAAAACCAACTCAGACCATATATCACTTCAATCTATTAAAAATGTCAATAAAAGTCACTGTTTCATTTTCAAAATCAAACCTTTTTTATAAAATCGAATTGTTGGAAGAACGATCAAGATCCCATAAAGCAATTCAAAAGCGACTGTGATCACAAAACTGTTAATTTATACATGTTTTTTTTTTTACAGTGTACAAAGAGTGATGTTCACATGTTTCAGACATGCATAAGAAAGAACAGTTTGAAGTGAAGAAGCGACTGAAGATGAAACCCACTCATATGTTTTCCAGCTGAGGATCGGTCTGTTCTCTGTCCAGCTGGCCACCACAAGAACATTGGAGCACAGCTAAAAATCTAAGCTTTCACTACAAAAACTTGCTTACCTTATTCGACCCGCACAGCACCTGGCGTAGTTCGTCTGAAATGTGATATTTCTGATATGATGATGAAAAATAATATGATCCGAAAAGATGCAAATATCAGATCTGCAGCTTTGCCATTGGGATTGAAACACACAAGAGCTGTTTTTGAGACGATACAGATCTGTGGTCATACTCAAAACTAGACTACAAATGCAGAACTCTGTGCACTCTGAAAGAAGAACAACTTCAAAAGCAAAACACGAACCACTGAAAAAACAGAAAGTTTATAACCACACTTGAGAACTGACTCTCGAAAGCAGCTGCTTGCAGGATGTTCACAGAATATCAAGCAAAAACATTTAGCATATACAGTGACTGTCGCTGGATAAGACTGAAAAGGCTTTATTTTGTAAAAACAACCCTCCTGGATGTACTATATCTAGCTTATTACATGGATACTTGCCACAAAACATACACATTAGATACAAAACATTGTTCTGAGCAGTAATAGTTTAATTATTTAATTAAACACAAAAGCACACAGACACAAAACCAATTGAATGGAGCATATACTAATCTACACATTATTCAGTCACAAGATGGTACCAAACAGTCAAAAACGCAAAGCTGACCGAAACTAAACCTATACTGAATGGAGCATATACTAACCTACATATTATTCAGTCACAAGATGGCGGTAAACAGTCAAAATGCAAAGCTGACAGAAATGAAACCAATTGAATGGAGCATATACTAACCTACCTGCTATTCAGACACAAGATGGCGCCAAACAGTCAAAAATGCAAAACAAAACCTACTGAGGCATATACTGACCTACAAATTATTCAGTCACAAGAACAGGCGCAGAACAGTCAAAAATGCAAAGATGACAGAAACAAAACCAACTGGAGCATACACTAACTTTACATTATTCAGTCACAAAATTGTATCAAACTGTCAAAACCAACAGTGTGACAGAAAAGCAGAAACATGTGAATGAAACTATATATGTTTTTGAATAGATTCACTGACGGTCAAGGTGACTGAAAGTTCCTGGATAAGTCTGTGTTATATAGCGATTGTTATCCCGGTAATAACATACCTTGGAATGTCACGACTGACCAATCAAAAGAATTCCAGCCATGCAATAAAATAGGGGGTATTCTGCATTTAGAGTTATTTACAGAACTAAACATCTGGATTCTCATGCAAATAATAGACAAAGTGCTAAAAAACTATTTACACACTTGACAGAGTATGTTGTTGTCAAAAATCAGACTTCTGGGTTGGTAGTAGTTTCGGAAAGAACCTGAACATGGGTTTAGCTGATGTCATATGGTGCATTTCACTGAAATCCCAGTCCCACTGTTAAGGAAAGGTTCAGATACAGTATGGCTAAATAAAATGAAACTAATTATTAAATCAAATAACGATAATTGTAAATGATAAAAAGTAGATAAACAAAATGAAATAAACTATAAATAAAATGTTAAAAAAATGCAAATATATATATATATATATATATATATATTTTTTTTTTTTTACAAATTTAATAAATAAGATTAAAATGCTCAATAATTATTGAGTAAAATAATAACAAAATAAAGTTGCACTACAAATTAAAGTAAAATTTGTGATAGAGTTGAAATTAAGAGAGGAAAAAGTGGAAATAATAAGAAATATGGTCAAAATGTCCATGTTTATGTGCTACAAACAGGTCAGTCTGTTCTATTTCATGACAAACAACATAAACATTTCCATCATAAACAGTAAAATAAATATCTGAGCAATTCCTGACCCCTGTTGGTCATATCAGGAGATTACAGTGAGAGAAAAATAAAGCTGAAAGGCAGGATGGCAAAATGAATTTATTCATTATTCATTTAATCAGCCACCTAATGATTTGCCTAAAAACATGAAACCTAACTTCTATGAAAGTTCCTCCTTAATGCATTAAATGACATTGCTTGACCATGCATTCATGAAAATTTAAAAGCACAAGAGTGTAGGTTACTAGGTTTAATAAATCATCTCAGTTCATCTATGACAAATCAATACTCAAAAATACTCAAGAAACTTCAGTTGTGTGATGAAAGTCAGAATGATAGATACACATTACGTGTATAGCTTATTATAGAACTGAACACCAAAGCAGTCAGAGTGAAAGAGTGTATGTGTGTGCAGTACCTGTCCTCACGTGTGTTGGGGCTCAGGTAGCGTGTGGACTCTTCCTCATGGCTGCTCTGCAGGCTGCTCTGCTGACTGCTGGAAACACACAAATCCAACATAAGAAACACATATAAACAGCAGATGTCCATTTATATTGAGAATGAGACGAGAGAAGGTAAGACTGGAAACACAACAAACGTCTTTCACTTACTGCAACAAAAAAGCACTCACATCAAATATATGGACACTCAAAAATGACTTTTGCTACATCTTCAAATTTATTTATAATAAATGAGCTGAACCAACACAAGTCGTGAGTTTTTTTGGGGGGGTTGGACAACCTAATTATTTTGTCTTCAATCCACCTCTATTTGCAAAAACAATTAAGCTATCTTAATCAATTTGTGTTGGGACAACATGAAGGAATTGTGTAAACCTAGCATTTTTTACAGTGTACACTGTAAAAAAAATGCTGCACTGTAAAAAAACAAAACAGTAATTTTACTGTTTATTTTCGGCAACTGGGGTGCCAGAAAAAAACGTAAAATAACGGTCGTTAAATTTCTGTAATTCAACCTCTGTTATTTTACAGTACATTTCTGTAATTAATTTGCCGTTATTTCACGGGTTTTTTTCCGGCACTCCAGCTGCCGGAAATAAACCGTAAAATTACACATTTTTTTTTACAGTGTGGCTTCCACACAATCAATTTGTGTTGGGACAACATGAAGGAATTAGGTTAGCTAATTAGTTTTTAAGTTTATAAATTTGAGTGGATTGAACATAAACAATTAAGTTGTCCACAAAAAAAAAAGTAAGAATTGTGTTGACTCATTTTATATAAGTATAAAAATCCGTAATTTTACGGTTTATTTCTGGCAGCTGGGGTGCCGGAAAAAAATGTAAAATAACAGATGTTAAATTATAGAAATTTACCGTAAAATAACGAACATTCAATTACAGAAGTTTCCTTAAATTAAAATTTCTGGTAAATTTCTGTAATTCAACCTCTGTTATTTTACAGTAAATTTCTGTAATTTAACAGCCGTTATTTTACGTTTTTTTTTAATAAATCGTAAAATTACAGATTTTTTTTACCGTGTATAGTTTGAACAAACAACAAACATCATTTTAGAGTGTATATACAGTTGAAGTCAAAATTATTAGCCTTTTTGTAAACTTAAATTCATTTATATTATTTTCCCCAAGTGCTGTTTATCAAGATTTTTTTTCAACACTTTGCCATAATGACATTATATTTTTTTCTACTAGTTTTGCTAGTAGTTACTATTATTTAGCTTAAAGTACAAACTAGGTTTATAAGGTCAACTAGGCAAGTTAGATTAGCTAAGTTCTGTAGCCAATCAAAACAAAAGGGGTGTAATAATTTTGACCTTAAAATTAAAAAAATATATATATAAAAACTGCTTTTATTACAGCCAAATTGAAACCAATAAAACCTTTCCCATAAGAAAAAAATATAGGAAATACAGTGAACATGTCCTTGCTCTGTTAATCAAAAACCATTAAGGAAATATTTGAAAAACACAGAAGGGTTAACAATTCTGCTTTCAACTGCATATAAAACAAATACAATGTGTACACATTTGAATGTTTTAGTTCAATGTAAGGCTGCAGATGATTTAAACAAACATTTATAAAACATTTTAATGGAATAGTTCACCCAAAACGTTCAACAAAAGTTTCTTTTAAACTCAAAATTAAACTGTTAAACTCAAATGAAGATATTTTGAAGAAAGATGAAAACTGGTAATCGTTGACTTCCATAGTACTTGTTTTTTAATAATATGGAAATCAGTGGATACAGGTTTCCTTCAAAATATCATTTGTGTGTAACATTTTTATTTTTGGGTGACCTATCCCTTTAAATAAACAATTTTTACAGAAGTTGATTATTCTTTCACACTAGAGGACAGCAGAGAGTTTCTGTAAACTGAATCCAGAGTTAAACTTGAAGTGAATATCTGTTACAATCCTCCCATAGATCTGGCCTTAAATAGATAGTTCACCCTAAAGCAGCAATTTACTCTCCCTTTCCTTGTTCCAAACCTTTATTAGTTTCTTTTTTTGTGTTAAACACAAAATAAGATATTTTGAAGAATGCCAAAAATCTGTAACCTTTGACTTCCATAGTAGGAAAAACAATTGCCATGGAAGTCAATGGTTACAGGTTTTCACCTTTCTTCATAACATCTTCTTTTATCTTCAGAGAAAAGAAACTCATAAATGTTTGGAACAACTTGAGAGAGATTAAATAATGGGAGAATTTTCATTTTGGGTGAACTATCCCTTTAACACATGAGTGAAAAACATCCTGTGTTGAACTACAGAAAAAACACAAACACGAGTTCTGGCATACTACGCTTGGTAAGGAAGCAGGTGATAAAACAGATCAACATAACTGAGCCCTAGATTACTGAACACTGGTGTGTTTAAAAGGAGTATACGTCAGTAAACACCTGACAGCTCACAGTACACCACTGAAACCTCATTTGTGTCAAACATTCAGCTGCATGTCTGGATTTTCTACAGACCATACAACTAGTTTAAAGGTTTATACACATCTACTAATTCTTATTAGTTGTACATTCATGTATTGTATAAACACCAAACACCAAAATGAGATTTTTGCAAGAACTGAAAAATAAGGCAAGGATGTCTTAACTTGATTGTATGACTTCTAATATAAAATGTTATATTCATTAAAATTCCTTAATAAAAACAGCAGCTGCAAATGAATTTTTGTCAGCATATATTGTTTAAATATACACTCACCGGCCACTTTATTAGGTACACCAGTCCAACTGCTTAACAAAAATTTCTAATCAGGCAATCACATGGCAGCAACTCAATGCATTTAGGCATGTAGACATGGTCAAGACGATCTGCTGCAGTTCAAACTGAGCATCAGAATGGGGAAAAAAGGGGATTTAAGTGAACGTGGCATGGTTGTTAGTGCCAGACGGGCTGGTCTAAGTATTTCAGAAACTGCTGATCTACTGGGATTTTCACGCACAACCATCTCTAGGGTTTACAGAGAATGGTCCGAAAAAGAGAAAATATCCAGTGAGCTGCAGTTATGTGGGCGCAAATGCCTTGTTGATGCCAGAGGTCAAAGGAGAATGGCCAGACTAGTTCCAGCTGATAAAAAGGCAACAGTAACTCAAATAACCACTTGAGCATCATGTCAATGTCACAGCCTACCTGAGTATTGTTGCTGACCATGTCCATCCCTTTATGACCACAGAGTATCCATCTTCTGATGGCTACGTCCAGCAGGATAACGCACCATGTCATAAAGCGTGAATCATCTCAGGTTTCTCGAACATGACAATGAGTTCACTATACTCATATGGCCTCCACAGTCACCAGATCTCAATCTAATAAAGCACCTTTGGGATGGGGTGGAAGGGGAGATTCACATTATGGATGTGCAGCCAGCAAAACTGCAGTGACTGCGTGATGCTATCATGTCAATATGGACAAAAATCTCTGAGGAATATTTCCAGTACCTCGTTGAATCTATGCCACCAAGGATTAAGGATTAAGGCAGTTCTGAAAGGTGTCCCTAATAAAGTGGCCGGTAAGTGTCTTTCTTTTTAAATAGTATTAATATGTCACAATATTAATGTTCTTATTTCATAACATTTTATTTCTTTAATTTGATTTTTTTAAGGCAACCTTGCTGGAAATAAGACACAACACCAAGCAGACACAAAACGTACAAACACCAAACATTTTGGATGACAGTTTATTGTAATGGATGCTGCATAACAAATGCTGAATGGAAACACAGAGATGCAAACATTGAACATAAAACCACATTTATTTGCTTGAGGTGAATACATTTTTCATTCTGTAAAAAAATAAAAATGATAATAATAAAACAAACATGGCAACAAATTATGCCAGAAAATATATTTGCCAAATAAAGTGTCACATGACTGATTAATTTCCACTCTAAAGAAAATACCAGACATATTTATATTTGATAACATTATAGAATGATACTATTCAATTCTTCAAAACTGAAATGAAAACAAACCAATTGTTATATAAGCATCAAAAGAAAGCAAATGTACTCAAGTGTACCCAAGCTTTTGACTGCTAGTGCTCTTCAAATGTCAGCTATTGTTATGGCTGTCTGAAGTACAACCAACTCAGGCTCTTTAGAAATATGTGCTTCAGCCTACATTTGTGTGAAACTGCAAAACATACTTCAAAATACATCTGACTGAAGTTTCAAGGTAAAATGAACAAGAGTTGTCAAAAGTATCGACTTCTGCACCAATCAGTAATGAAATTTAAACACTGCTGATTGGCCATTGTGTTAACATGCTCAAAATAAATGACTGTGATTGGCCGTGAAGGTCATCGTTTACCACTTTTCACCACTATTCACCAATCGCAAACACTGAAATATATCACTTGGAGCTCCAGTTTCTGACTCGTAAAAAATGTAGACAGCGCCCTCTAGTGGATTTGTCATTTGAAGCATGCAACGAAACGTACCTGGAGGAACATATTTTACATTGTCCACTGAGGCAAGTTTTACCAATGAGCCTGGGCTGAGTACAGCATGAGGTCATAACAGATATATGCTGTATATTACATGTTGTATTTTTGTCTATTAAAAGCCAGCAAGAGTCATGAATATTTAAGGCGTCCCCAGACAAACGACTGTCAGCATTCCTGGCAGCAGCAGCAGGCGGCCGCTTGTTCCTCCCTCCAGCCTATAAATGTCACAGCAGAAACTCCGCTCCCTCCAGAGAACACAGAAAACACACTCGCACACAAGGTTTCAGTGATGTCTAATGTACCAGAGCAAGCTCACATGAAGATGAAATTAAGTGGTGCACATTAAACATGATGGGCGGCGGGGATGGGTTTGAGCAGGCAGTGGATTTTGGAATGGACTATATGCACAGCGACTTTTAATTTTGTTTACGAGGCTGTTCACATCACGTCTTTTGCATGTGCAAGTTTGTTCATGCGCTCCCATATTCCAGGCACACCTAGTTGAAAACATCTGAACTTTGCAAAATGCCACAAGCGAGTCTTGTGACAAGAACTGACAAATCAGCTTCATACTTTATGGAATATGTACATATTTATGGAATATTCAGTTGCTTGTAGTACCTAGAATAGCTAAATCGAGTAAAGGAGGTCGAGCCGTCTCATTTATGGCCCCTAAACTCTGGAATAGCCTTCCTGATAATGTCCGAGGCTTAGACACACTCTCACTCTTCAAAACTAGATTAAAGACTTATCTTTTTAGCAAAGCATACACTTAGTGCATTACATAGCGGTATGACGCATGATGTGCCCCACACACGATTTTGGTTCTTGTTTATATACACTATGAACAGCAGCTACGCTAATTATTCTCCTTATTCTGTATTTCCACCTGGGGGTACTCATCTCGAGACCCTCAGACTATGCAGTGCCACTGATGCGATCCAAGACCAGCGACGAGATGATCCCAAGGTTTCCGGACCAGGCCGTATCCTGAGCTGCTGCTGTGGTAGTCATGATGGAGAGCATAAGCATAAGACTGATATTTATGGAATATGGATATGCACATGCATATTGGCATATATTCTAGTATTGGAAATAACGAATTTGCACGCAGACAAGATGCGATATGTGAACAGCCCGCTGCTATAGTTAATCCAGTGTGTGTGCGTATTAGCCTTGGTGTAGCTATAAGTTTGGAACTTTAAACTAGCGCACAGGTGGCATAACTTTGTTTAGTTGCAGCAGTTTCGTTCAGTGCAACAGAAACGCGGCGTTGAGAAGCCTTTACGATAAAGTATCCAAATAATTTTGGCTGCTCCTGCCACTCGCCTAATGTCAGATGACTCACGCTCTGCGCAGCCTTCAACTGCAGCTTATGCTGTATTGAACAGACGCACATCACTTCATAACCATAGCGGCCATTTTTCGACTGAACAAAATTTATTTTTGGTGTCTTGGTCACACTATTTGAAGGGCCGGAACAAATTGCCTTGCGAGCCAAGGTTAGTACGTAGGCCGCCAATTGAATAGTCCTGCTCTATGGTTTTGCTACCATAGTGGAGAGCATCATATCCCCTTCCGGCGTTTGTCCCAAATTACGTGACCTCACCCGGACAGAGGAGCTGGGCCGAACTAATTGAGGAAAATGGGCAAAGAATCACCAAGAGGCGACACTCTGTTGCTATTCGGGAAACAGCCACTAGATGCCGCTAGTATCACATGGCGGCCATTTTGGAATGAAAATTTTACTAAAACAACAGCAAGGATAATTAACTATTTTATTTCAAAACCCACTTTGAAAAGTAACATTTATCCAGTAGTTTGTATGGCCATGACTTTTAATAACAGCAGAAAGACTTCTATGAATGAACAAGTTGGCTACATTTTGAAACATCTATCTTTTGTATTCTTCAAAAATGACCCCTCTTTTAGAGTTGCTCAAAGAGATGCTCAACTCAATGTCTCTTCTGAATTCCCCATATGTGTTCATTTGGATACAGATCAGGTCTTTATAGATTAATAAAGAAACTACCACCCCATTTACATGGGGCGTCAGCTTCAACGCTTCCTATTCATATTGAATGGGTGACGTCAGGCATTGCCGAACTGCATTTGTGGATCCGTCGGCGCCGCTTCAGTGGTATTGCTCGCTGCAGAAGTTGAGACTTTTTCAACTTTTCAAGCGCAGATGGAACCGTCAGCCAATCAGATCGCTGTATGCAAATACGCAAGCTCAGACAGTAGCCGATTGCTGACTAATTTCATTGTCTGACGCTGCTATGACGATCGCGTCAGCCCCAACTTCAGACACGCCCTCTGTCAAGTGTTGACGCTGAAGATCCTTGTAAATGGGGCATAAGCCGAAAATAAAATGAATGAATAAATTTATGTGAATGTTAATTTTTATGCTAGAGCGTAAACTGTGAAATTAAAGTAATTTAAAGTAATTTTGCCTTAAAGTGGCAATTTCAACAAAACAAGTATGGTTTAAACATTAAATCTGTAAAATAAACTATTTAAAGTGCTGATGATCACCAGTATTGTAATAGTATGTGTTGTATTGTCGTCTTTCAGGTTGTATTTCAGCTTTAATGCGCTTTTTAAATAAAAAACAAAGCAGCTGCTTGCGATGGCGACAGCAATAAGATCCAATGAACGGCTGATCGCTTTTTTTCTGTTGCTGGGCACTGCTGTTGCAATGAAACATTTTATTGAGTGTCGCCTCTTGGTGATTTTTGGTACGTTTTTTGACATGAAACCCTTTCACTTGGCGACCATCTTTGAAAAGTCTCTCGGGCAGTATGCTCGGACTTTCCTCAACATGAAAACATCAAATTCTCTAAAATAACGTGGCAAGCTTCTGATTAAATTTCACATTAGGAATCACCAATATAGTGAAACAACAACTGTCTTTTTAGTTTCATTTATGATCATTTGAATCACACAAAATCTGTAGAAACTCGCGTCTGGTCCGAGCCCCTCCCCCAGAGAATCATCAGTCTAGTCGAAACCGCCTACTGCTCAGTAGATACTGCATTTGAATATAAACATACTACTCGGCTTTTAGAAAAGTATGTTCTATACAGTATGATTGTGAGCAGTATGAATGGAATTCGGACATACTACATCTGTCATTTTGTCATGATCACGTGACCTACCCTCGTGAGTTGCGTCCCATTCATGAACTCTCTTACGGTGCATCATGGGATAGCGCAGCATGCATGGGATGCGCACTTCAGGATCTCGCCGGAAGTAGTAGGTAAATTCTATGAATTCAGACATACTACTCGCAAACTGAATAAAGCATACTATATAGTATGGAAGTATGCGGTTTCGGACACAGCCTATAGCAATCGATGATTGGCTCCTGTACTAGAAGGCGGAGCTTTATATGCCATATTGACCATTACACTTTTCCCCAATCAAAAAGTGACATCTCTTGTGTTTTCTATAGTCTTTGCTTGTGCTTTCCACATGTTTTTAGATGAGATATGTGAACGGCCCCTAAGCCAGCCATCATGCCATTATAAACTCCCCTCGTTTAAGATCTGGTTTGTTTAAAATCAATGATCTTTATTGTCTAATTAAAATGTCTAATAAATTAAATAGTTCTGTGCCATGTCTTCAAAATATGGAAATTTTATTTATCACAGTATTTCCAACACAATCTCACGGCAATTCGTAACTTTTTGATTCAGTGGCTCATTCGTAATAATTCGTACAATTTCATTCGTACATTGTACAATTAGCTCATCCACCAATGTTGAGTTTAGGGGCAGGGTTGGGTGCCACACTTCTTTTATAAAATCATACAGTTCCGCACGACTGAACTCGTACGAATTTGTACGAATTAGCCACTAAACTGACAAAGCGTAAAATGTTACGATTTCTCGTGAGATCAGGCTGGCATTTTTTTACCAGAGTTTCATCGCTCACCTGCTGCTCCTGACGGCCCATGCAGTAACATGGCCTTTCATCTCGTTTTACGCTTGAACAACTAAACAAATACGAATTATATTTTAATTAAATTACATTATCGAAGATGTAAATGTAACTGTATGAAATTGAAAATAATCACATCAACCATTCACCAGGCATTTATAGGCGGTTGAAAGACCCTTGCTGTGCATAAAGCCCACTGGGTTTGAGTCAGATATTTCTGGACTCATTTGTTCATACAGACCTGCTCTCACTGCCGTGCTCTTTCTTTTCTCCTCCTCTCAGCCACTTGCGCAGGAGGAAGCGTCTGCGCTGGGGTGAAGCGCTAGGTGTAGAGCAGCTGGACCAGGCTGCATCCTCATCGCTGGATGGTGTGATCTCAATGGACGGCAGCTGCAGGTACTCTTTCGAGCCTGAATGCTGAAGCTGCTCCTTCTCCAGTTGCTCCTTTTCACTCATGACGTTCTTCATCCTGCGCATTTTAAAGCGCTTGCGCCGGAGAGCAGGGCTGGAGGAGCTGGAGAGGTTCGGATCCACCTCTGAGCCATTGCACTCCGGACCCTGTATCTGCAATGCGGGCAGCTGGAGGGTCTCGGACATGGTTCCGCTTCTGCTCAGTTTCACATGAGTCCAAATGCAAATCAGTAAGTCCACACCTGGCCTGAGCTGACTTCAGCACTTCCTGTGAGATGGCTCAGTGCTGACATGCTAGGTTTTATAGAAGATTTCCTCCCAAAAACAGGAGAGCTCCCTGGAGGTCAGAGGAAGGTCAAAGGGTCTACTTGGTCAAATGTTCTCAAAACTCCAGAAAATTTGCTACTAAAAATGGATGTTTCATTTGAAGTGACCTGATATGCCATTTTAATGGTTCCTAATTTTAGGTATACATCCATACAATAATTTTCTAACTGTATCTGAAATGGCTGGTTAAAAAAGACACAAACCCTGACAAAAATACAAAAGTTAAATGCATTTTGTAAGCAAATTTAGATCACAGAAAAAAGTCTACAACAATCAGGTGAACTGGACATACTTAAAGAGCCCCTATTATGGGTTTTTGAAAATGACCTTCCATGTAGTGTGTAACACAGCTCTTAGTGAAGTGAAATATCCAGCTAAAGCTTAAATCTGAAAGTGGACAGTTTTAAAAACTATTGATTCATCTATAAAAAGAGTCGACTCATAGTGGTTTAAATGAATCGTCTTGATAACAAGCATTCAGCCGTTTCAGCGTGACGCCGTTACGAAACATAATAGTTGCGCGTGCAGACCCGGCAAAATTCAAACCTGCGGCCCCCCCCAATAACACAGCAGCAAAACGCTCATGAAGACGCTGTGTTTACCTGGATATTATTGGAAGTGTGAGGGAAAGGAGTCGTTCAGAAATCTGCACGCTTACAATGGGCCATTTATCACTACACAACTCATGAATTAGTGTCGTCCTCCATCTTGTAACGGACAGACAATACACCAGGGGTGCGGGCAAAATAAGGACAAATTATTAGGTACACAGGCAGGCTGCTGCACGCTGGGCTTTGGGCTGGTGAGCAGCACTGAAAAGGCTTGCGAAGGGAGAGCGGGAGCCCGCAGAGATAGCTTGTCAGAGGACAGAGTTTAGAAAAGCAGAGTACAGGTAAGCCCTGAGAACATATAGCAGTTCACGGACGAGGTGCCACAGCAATGATTGCAAATAGAAATGATCTACATGTTTTGTTACTAGTAACCGCATGTACTGTATCCGGTTAACTCTTTATATTCTCATATCGCATCTAATGCCACGTTGTAAACGCGACGCGTGCTGCTTTGTTTACGCATTTAAATGTGTTTGTGAGCTCGTTCCACTGCTGTTTATCATTGCTATGGCCACTGTTGGCTGATCCTGCACACGTGCAGCGGTCAAGGTTCAGAATAGTTCAGCTTTTGCTGCTGTGTGGATTAAAACTGAATGTGTGTCATACTTACCAAGAGCAATATGCTAGTGTTTAACTGCACTGCTTTCGGCGCTGAGGTTTCTGAATAACACTGTTGAGAACCGGGTACTGTTTACTGTGGTGTTAGTAAGTTTACTTTGAAGCGTGTTTCGGGCGTCTGCTGCAATCGGATCCTATACCAATATTTGCGACCTGGGGGCTTGATAAACCGCGCTGGGCATTTTACTGTCTCGCACTGAACGCTGTCGACCAATCGCAACAGGCTGTCATCAGTCCAATCAGCGCAGATTAGCTTCGTGCTAAGCAGGGGTTTGGGAACAAATGAATCGCTGAACGAGTCATATGAGAGTCACTGGGATAATTAGGTAAAAATAAATGCATATTATAAAACCATAAAAAAAGTTGTTTTTTGACCTTGCATACATATCAGAATGTTGTTGGAGACCCATAAAACCAAAATATGACCCTTCTTAATGTGTAATAGGGGCTCTTTAAGGTCTCATGTTTGTGTATTAAAGGAATTTTGACAAGCAAAACCATCATGATCATGGCTCATCAGTTTGTGCCAAAAGTCATGAAAATGAAGCCTCTTTCTCTTTTGTCAAATCAATGTTTACAGATATAAGAGAAAAAAAGTTAGTAAAACCTGCTTGACAAGAACCTATGATTGGTTGACTTTACTCTTCTCTGATTGGTCAGATGGCCTAGTTTGTTATGATTGGTCTATCACCTACAGTCAGCATTGGAAACCAATCTGAAAGTTTGGCTTTGGATGTTTGGTATTATTGGAATTTCAGGCTGTTCAGAAGTGTTTCTTTTTGGTGGGAAGAAAAAATAACCAACACAGGCTCATTGGAAAATTGTGCCTTGATGTACATTTTTGAGAACTGAGAAATGTGTGCTCACGGGTACATATGACAGCATTTTTTTGCAGAGCTGAAATTTATCATTTTAGCATCAATATCACAATATGTGTGTACGCAATAGTCACATCGCATAGTATGCAATGTTAAATTAGGATTATAATCAATCAACAATTGAGAATACATGACATTTGGGAAGTCATTAAAACGTATAACCATAACAGAGTAATGCTGCATTCACACTAGACGTGGAAGAAGCATAAAGCACGAGTGATTTACATGTTAAGCCTATGCAAAGGCGCGAATAGACATCCTCCAGAGCGATACACGCGAATGAAGCGGCGCGAATGGTGTGATACACGCAAATGTTGCGAATTAAGCGTATTGCATGTTCGACGTGCTTAACGCGTGAATCGAGCAAGTCGCTCAAGTTCGAAAATCTGAACTTCAGCTGACATTCATATCGCGTTAACCAATCAGGAGCTTGCTCTTGTGGGGGTGTGATTATGACGTAGCGCCTGTTGTTGGTGTCCCAGATGAAAATTCTCCTGTCTACACCGAGAACAGTTTATCAAACTGGGCTCGGCTCAGTCAGAAGCACCACTGAATGCTTTCATAATCCAGGTTAAGTTTCTAGAGGAGTTAATGAGCTCACAGAGCTGAGTGCACCTCTAAAAGGATCTAGTGGACTCAGACACTGCTTGAAACGAATGAGCGCTGTTTTCAGCCTTCTTAAAGCACATAAACACAGTTATTTTCTCAATAAAATCCATATTATCCATTTAGCAATGAAGCTACAGCCACCGGGCAGACAGAAGCCCTGCCCATGATGCGAATCCGCATCTGTTCTGAAGTGAATTTGACGCGTGAATAAAGCGGATTTGGCGCGCGACTGAAGCAGATTTTGATGCGCGAACGAAGCAAGTAAACTCAAATGTTCACGAGTCTGTTTACGCACAAATAGCACGATTTTTCCACGCGTTCCGCGTCTGGTGTGAATACAGCAAAAAACATTATCATTTGCCTGTGTTTTACAGGCATTTCAAGGCATAATAATGTAAAACATTTTCTAACTTTAATGAAGAGAAAATGTACTGATTTATTAATACAATAAAGACTATACATGTTACATTACATTATTACAGTTCTGTATCTGAATATTGTTTGACTGTCCCAAAAACCATAAAGAACTGTTTATTTTACTTTTTCATTGCTCTGTTGTAATTATTCTTGCAATTTTATTTAGTTTTTTTTATACATGATTCACACCCTTACAAAATCACCTGAAACAATCTAAGCTAATGATTTTTTTTCTTCACAAATAGAGCTATTCAAGCCATCTGATGAATTTTTATTCATATCATAATATATATCACAATGTCTGATTTTTCTAATATTGTGCAGCCCTAATTTTGTGTAAAATGAACAATACAAGGCGGTACCAGCAAAGCAGACCAGGGTTTGAGTCTGTTGGTTTCAGAAACCAGAAAAAATAAAACCTAAAAAGCAGTATAAGGTCATGGTAGAAGCACGTGTTCATGATGGCTTTTTTCTTCTAGTTTGCTTTTTTTGCTTACAACACTATTGGTTGGGTTAAGGGAAGGGGGTGGGTGGGTCAGCTGACATCAAGCTGATATATTATCCGCAACAACAATGGCACCTATGAGAAAACGTGCCCCAGTAAAATATTTGAGATTATAATAAACATACACGCACCCTCTAGTGGATTAGTGGAACAAAAACTGCAAGAAATCATAGTCCAGGGTACATACTTGTCAGTTCATAAAAATATAGCCCTGGGCACATATTTCCGATGGGCCTGGGTTAAAAATAACTCCATTGATCATAGCTATTCATATCTAACTCTGTGTCCTAATCAAATGACAAGAAGGTTATGAGACACAACAAAATCTATCAGAAACTACAGCCAATCAAAAGGCCATTGTGAACATATGTAGGTGGGTGAGAAAATAATACATTATTTAGATTTTTAAGTGAACTAATCCTTTAAAGCATGCATATAATTTTTTATTATATATTGCTACTTATTAATTGAACTGTTTGAGTAAGCAACACAATCAGAATTACTGCCTTTAACTGTTAAATTTAAGTCACGTCTGCACTATTGGTGTACTATCAAGCAAAAAAAAAGAGATCAATATTCGATTTTTATATGCAGTGAATGCTAAATGAATATTAAACAAGTCTTGTTAATACTTGATCACTCTAGAAAAGATAATTTACATGGAACTTGGCAGGCAACACGAAAATTGCACCGTTATGACCTTTTGCAATAAATACATCGAAGAATCAGCACAAAACTTTGAAGTGAACTAAACCACATCACAGTGCTGGGAAAGGTCTATTGAGATTGATGTAGAGCAGAATGAGACTTAAACATACAGTAGCTATAAACAGTACAGTAAAGCTGATTCAGACTGGAAATGTAAGCAGTTTATTCTGCAATTTGAGGTTTGCGTTCAAAAATGATGAATGGCTTTCTTTCGTTCATTATTTGCTCCTTAATGGAGAAAGAAATAGAGTGGTTGACATCAAAACCCAGACGGGGATGACATAAAAACCCAGAAGAATAATTCATCATGGGTTCCCTTGAGATTCTCCAGTGGGGTTTCGATTAATGAGTAAAATTAGGTCTGTGGTAAACATCATTTGATGATACTTGTCTTAAACATTTGATTCTCGGACAAACTTGCAAAAAAGGCTTTTCTGTCTCACTGTGCGTTCAAATCGAAGACGTTGCTACATTGATCTCATATATAAAGGGACCATTGCAGCATATCATGTCAGTTACATTCCCGCATAAAACATGCTTTCTAGCGTGAAAATGTTGCACACTTTTTATCAAATTCATTTAACAATGGGAGATCAAGTTGCATGTGGTGCGGCTTTGCTCCACTTAATTATCCAATGTGTTCTAATGTCTAAAATATTCTGAAGCAGCAATACTGGTTTGTATTGTCACATGAGATTCCCATTTTTTTTAAGAAAAAAAAACTACAACATTAATGCACATCAGTAACTCGCCAGTAACTTTTTTAATGTATGTTCCTGTAAGAAAACACTGCAAATAATTGGAAATCTGGCGACTGCAATAATCAAACCCTGTGGAATAACTGTGGTCGGAACCTAAGTCCACAGAGCTCTGTTCTCTGGACTCCTCTCAAGTGGTGGAGTTCTACATTCTGATTGGTTGCCGCTGAACCGCGTCATAGCTCATTACAATAAAGTTGACTTGATTGGAACTCTCCTCGACGCCCACACTGGCGAAAGATGCGCCGCGCCACTCCTCGCAGCTTATCGCCGCAGGCTCCCATTGAAAACGAATGACTTCCGGCTACTTTGATGCTCTCACCGCTTTCAGTGTGAATGCACAGTTAGAGTTTTTGTCTCGTTTCTAGTCCAAATATGAGAAAATTCTTAAATCAAGAAGCAATTTCTAGACATGACAAAGCTCTAAATAAAAAAGCTTTTTTTTGCCAGGGTTGAAAATGCTTGAATTTTAATCTAGTGTTTTCAAGGTTTGTAAAAGTTTATAAAGGGCTTCTCGAGCTTGCAAATATTATGCTTTCAAGACAATTTGTCTGGCCAAATGGGTAATAATAACTAACTATTAAAGTATTAAAGTCACGTGGAGCTGTTTCACTGTGAATAAACAGTAGAAACGGTCAGTTATGTTTTATTATTATTATTTTTTACAAAAGATATAATAAACAGCATACGTTAGAAAAAGCTGAAAATAAATTTAAGTTTCGGAGGATTGTCTCTATTATTTTTTACCACCCTTCATAAAAATATTAAAATTACAGTAGAAATATGGGAAAATACCTTTACGCTATGATAGTGAGAAAGAACTATAAAATAAAGGAAAATCCTGGGAAAAACGGGAAGGTTGACAAGTACTGTATGTACTACAGAATATAAAAAATGCATCTGTATGTATATGTAGATATGTCATTTGCAAAAAACAAAGTGCTTGAAAAGTGCTTAAATTTGACTTTGGAGAAGCTGTCTAATTGTGTCTTATTTATTTGATAAAGCTAATTATTTTAAAGGGGACCTTTTATGCAAAAATAACTTTAAACACAGTTGTGAGGTAATAGTGTGTGAATATTACCAGCTTCTAATGGTAAACATCTATTCGTTTCCTTTTTTTTTTTAAATCACATTTGATAAAAACAGTCCGCTGAAACACTTTGATTGACATTCTCATCAGTCATCAAAGGGGTAAAGCCCAGCCCACTAGAAACCATCTCTCCATCATTAGCATAGTCTTGCTTTTGAATTTGCCACTATGCTGACACACAGACATTTGTAGCTCCGCCCTCTTTTAAAAAAAGAGCACAATCTTATTTTAATTGAAAGTGACAGTCACAAGTAGGATCAAAGCCTAAAGGGACATCAGAGACTTTTTTACAACTCATAAAAAGGGGCATAATAGGTCCCCTTTAAATACTGTCAAGTATTATTTACCAAAGATGCCATTTGACTCTTAAATCTTGCAGACAAATTATTATTTTGACGTCATCCCTGCACCATTTCTGACACTGCTTAGAGCTTAAAGGTGTGCTTTATCTTGATTTATGTCTGCACACGTCCCTGGTTAGCAGAAAAGCTCTAATTAACATGAAAAAGACTGTGTTGTATTGTGTCTCATAAGACTTTCTTTTAATAACACACATTATTACTTTGGGATAGTTGGAAGTGCTTGGCGCTTACCAATTTGGTATTATGGATTTGTTTAAAATTCACTTCTATCCGCTTGTTAAGTGTGACGTCACGCGAAGGGGCTTCCGGGTCCAAGTGGTCTATGAAACTGAATGAGGTGACTCATCAAGTGCTAATAATAAAGGTTTAAAAAGTGCTGTAATACTTTTGAAAATCACGATCGCAATATATATGTCCTTGCCTAATATCTGATAACCAGAAAGTGATTAATTTTTTATAAATTGTTCAAATTTTGGTATTTGGGATGCAGCAAGCCCAGTGATTGTTGTGTACACTATGACTTTATATAAAATTCACTTTAATGTGTGATATGAATAAAAAGTGATCATAAACGAATATTTTGTCAATTCAAATGAGTGGCGGCTTGGACCCGGAAACAGTATTACATACGTCACCAACACATAACCACTTAACAAGCGGATACATGAATGTTCTGATTTGCAGCATTTGAGAACCGCTGCTCTAGAAATACAGCAAACAAGTGTTTACAGAAAAGACACAGAGTAAAACATGCAAACAAGTTAGACACAAGAAACAAAAAATGACATGTTTGCTCACTCACACACACACACACACACACACATGCCTTTTCCAGCTCTGCTGTGGAGTTTTACTGTAAAACCACTGTGAAATGAAAATTAGTGATAGCACAATAACGATATTAGATCTAGTAAATGCAAAATGAATTCACAGCTTCACAGTATCATCACACAATTAATTAGGTCAAAGACGTGCTAAAATGACTATGCAAAACTGTTAAAAACATAGTTACAAAATCCATTCATTCATTCATTTTCCTTCGGCTTAGTCCCTTATTTATCAGGGGTCCCCATAGTGCAATGAACCACCAACTATGTGTTTGGACTGTGGGGGAAACCGGAGCACCCGGAGAAAACCCATGCCAACACGGAGACAGTGCTAACCACTGAGCCACCATTTACAAAATTATATAGTTGAACTCTTTTTTAAAACTTTGTATTCATTAAAGAATAAAACAAAAATTAAGCAGCAAGACAAAATAATAAAGAGCATTGATGAGCAGCAATAATTATTTATATTATTATTTATTTATAATATTAATATATATTTACTTTCTATTTTTTTCAAATATTTAAAATGCAATCTGCTTTGGTGAGCACATAATTCTCAACAACCTATAAAAGTATGTACATTTTTGTATTTGTACACTGTCAAAAAATCTTGCTGACTTTTTTGTTAATAATAATAATAATAATAATAATAATAATAATAATAATAATAATA